>BJKM01001339.1:0-17200 GCA_015082035.1 Chaenogobius annularis | reverse complement strand
TAGAGTCTTCTTCAGGTTCCTTTTTGACAGCCGTTTGGAAACAGTCGAAGTACAGAAGTAAAAGTACTGCACTTTTGACATAAAACATAGAACAGACACAAAACAGGACCAGAGAACTAAACAAACACACAATACAAATAGACACCAACTAGAAAACAAAGGAAACACAATCATGACACATTTAAATTAAAACAAAAGTCCCATTGAGTCTGAATGTCATTTGTTCCATTTGCTGATTCTGTCCCTATCTCAGTCCAGTCCTTGATCGTTGGTGATGTTTGTGTCGTCCATTTCTTTGTGACGGCCTTTGTTCCTACAGCCAAAAGTACATTCTAAAAGGTATCATGTCTTGCTTCCATGGCAGGAGTTTTCATAGTTCTAAAGTTCAGAGGGAAATGTCAAAAACAGTCTGCAGTGCGTCGTGAACAGGACAGTCCCTGAACACGTGATAGTGTTTGCCTCCTGGTGGCCTGTTTCTCCATTTGCATTTCCCTGTGAATAATGAGCACTTTGACCTGGAGTTATGAAGAAACAAGACACATTTTTACAACAGAATTCCCTCCAAACAGTGACTTTGAGCTCCTCCCACTGGGATGCACTCCACTTTCCACTCTTCATCTGTCAAAACAACATGACGTTCTCTTCACATTTGTTTTGAATATATTTAGTAGAGTATTTGTCCAGATTAGAAATGCACTGATATAATTTAGATCTTATTCCCCTTGAAAGTTCTGCTTCATAATCCTTGATAAACATCTCAGAGGGTTTCAATGGTCATGACTTTGTTTCATGTCTTGGTTATAATAACTCCTTATTTGTAAAAACCTATAAAAGTCCTGTTTCTCCAAGTCAAAGGATTCTTTCAACAAGTTTCTGATTTGGTCAAATACAATAGAACTTCATCTGCAGCAGACAATTCATGTTCCGTCCCATCGATTGAAACACCATGAATTCTTTTCAATTGTCTAATTAAATTGGGCCAATGGTGTAAGTACAAAGTGAACAACAGAGGGGACCAAAACACGCCCTGTGTCACCCCTCTCTCCAGAGTGAGTCTGTCAAGTGAACATTCATTTTAATTCTTCATGTTTTTCTTGATGTTGGACCATCGTAAAAAGCCTCAATAGTTTTATATTTTAAACTTGTTCATCACTTTAAATAAAAAGTCCAGCTCACAAATCCAAACCTTCTCAGGTCCAGACTTCTTCTTCCACTTTGTTTAGTTGTGTGTGTATTTGGCTCATTGTGTTAAAGATAGTCTGATGTGTCTTGTGTTTGTCGTTGGGTCATAAATCCGGTCTATCTTGTGATACATTTGGAGGATTGGTCCATTCTTTTGACAGATTGAGGTGTAGAAACGATGTCCACATTCGGATGAGATGGTCTATTGAGGCACAGTCAGGGTCCCCCTCTTAGTTCTAAGACATGATGGCTTCTTTCACACTCGCGAGATCTGAGCTTTTTTGAGGCCCAGTTCAAATGTGTGTTAGAGCTTAGAGCTCTGGTGAACCGCCTCTGGAGATTTATCTCTTCAGTTTTGATTGCACCTGAAAGTCAGTATTTATTTCAGATTTGTTGTTTGCCTCGGTCATGCGTGGAATTAGACTGTCCAGAAAAGATTGTATTTCTTCTTCTTTGTTTCCTATATTTTGTGAAACGTTTCAGAAGAAGATTCAAACGATGATTGTATTTGTCTTTTGTTAAAATTACATTATCGCCTTTTTTCTTTGTCAGCGGCGACAGCAATGACGCCGCCCCCAAACGCCTTAGCTGCAGCCCAGAGAACGGGTGGGACCTTCTCTTCAAACGTCTCAATGTCCTTTGTCTTCATTTGTACAAATTGTGGCTCATCGAGTCGACGAGCATTAAATGTCCAAAGTGTGTTTTGTGTTCCTGTTCCAGATCTACAGAGATGTCAACAGAACCATGAGAACTTAGATCTATTGACCTGTGTCGGACCTAGAACCAGAGTAGTCTTCTGGTATAACCTTCGTGGGTGATACATGTGTATGTTGGTGACATTAGGATTCATCTCTCAGGTATCGATCACCCGACATCATGTGTTCATTTACTAAATGTATTATTTATAGTTTCACCACTTTGTGATTTGAGACGTCCAATGTCGGCTGAACATGTCAGTTCCAGTCTCCTCCACAAGGGTTCCCTCAGAGTGTTTGTATCAGATCCACTTCAGCATAGGAAGTGAGGTCGCCCCTGGTGGAGCACTATACATTTATTTTACAGTGAGTGGAGATTCTGAGCAGGAAAAGAAAGAGGATAAGGAGGCCATCTTTGTTAAAAAGAGAATCCTTCCTTAAATCGTAATGGAGTTTAAGATTCAACCTTCCCGTTGTTTATAATGGTCTGCTGAAACCATGGAGACGCCCCTGGGCATTCGGATGCAAAATAGGCACTCAAGGTGAGGCAGGGAACAATAGAACAATAGGCCCATCCCAGTTTCAATGGGCCATTAGCAGGAGGTCCCGCCCTGTGGGCAGGCTCTCACAGAGTAGGATAAAAACAGGAGTTCTCAGACTTGTTTCTCTGATTGAGAATGACTCTTGGATGAGAGTTGAAACTTGTTTTGTCTAAAACAGAGTCCAGATGAAACAACTGACTCTTTTTCTACAATGGAACCCTCCTGGACGATAGGGATTACACACACATATACATTTATGACATAAACACACTTCCATTAAGGTTCCTTTTGGCCAGTACAAACTGACACCTTTATCTTTTGTTCAAAGCTCTGTTCAAAGCCACGCCCCTCTTTTGTTTGCCCCTGTGTGAGAACAGGAAAGTGTTAGAACCAAATTTAGTCCATTTTTGATTTGCCGTTATTACAGTGATAAAGGATTGTGTCAAGGACCTGATGTTGTCCCCACAATGTCAGCGTGTGTGTGTGTGTGTGGCTCTTGGTCCCACAGGTAAGTAAAAGCACACACTCCTGCAGGTTCAGTGGGATCTGGGACAAACCTCTCACTGTGCACAGATTTCACTGCACCTGGGACGTGTGTGTGTGTGGTGTGTGTGGAGGTGTGAGTGTGAGATGGTGTGTGTGTGTGGTGTGTGTGTGTTGCGTGTGACAACTGTGTGTGGAGTGAGAGTGGTGACGTGTGTGTTGTGTGTGTTGAGCGTGCGAGGTGAGTGTTGTGTGTGTGTGTGTGATGCGTGTGTGTGTTGTGTGTGTGTGTGTGTGATGTTTGCCCGTTCATGTTCTGACGGCCAGCTGTGTGTGTGTGTGCGTGCGTCTGTGTTAGTGTGTGTGTGTGTGTGTGTGTGTGTGTGAGTGTGTGTAGTGTGTGCGTCTGTGCTGGTCTGTGGTGTTGTGTGTGTGCGTCTGTAATGTGTTGTGTGTGTGTGTGTAGACCTGTGAGTGTGTGTGCGTCTGTAAGTGTGTGTGTGTGTGAGAGCACATTAAAGCAGGCCAAACTCTCTCTTTGTCCTGAACATTTCATACTGTTCCGTTGAGGGTCCGTCTTCTGCTGCTCTTCCCAAAGAGAGATGGGTTTAAAGTCGTACGGTGGAACATCAACATGAAGAAGAGCCAGAAAAGTCACATGTCAGGGGTTTGTCGTCTCAGAACAGCACATTTCACTGAAAAAGAAAATGTATTATCTCTAAACCAGTCTTGTTTTCCAAACCAAGACTGGTCAAAACAGGGCCTAAACCAGGTCTAACCAGGTAACCAGTCTAAACCAGGTCTAAACCAGGTCTAAACCAGGTCCAAAAACACTAAACCAGGTCTAAACCAGGTCTAAACCAGGTCCAAACCAGGACTGAAACCAGGTCTAAACCAGGTCTAAACCAGGGCTAAACCAGGTCTAAACCAGGTCCAAATCGACTGAAACCAGTCTAAACCAGGGCTAAACCAGGTCTCTAAACCAGGACTAAAGCAGGTCTAAACCAGGTCTAAACCAGGTCCAAACCAGGACTGAACCAGGTCTAAACCAGGGCTAAACCAGGTCTAAACCAGGTCTAAACCAGGTAACCAGGTCTAAACTGGGTCTAAACCGGGACTAAACCAGGTCTACTAAACCAGGACTAAACCAGGGTCTAAACCATGACCTGAACCAGGACTAAACCAGGACTAAAGCAGGTCCCAAACCAGGTCTAAACCAGGACTAAACAGGGTCTAAACTGGGACTGAACCAGGCTGAACCCAGATTCTGCCTGGTGGTGTCACCTGATTGTCTCCATGTAACACATACAGTAAGTTAATGCCATACTGGAACATCAGCAGTGCAGAGAAGCTGTGACGGACTCGTGTGAAACGTATTGTTCTTTCTTCTTCTTCGTTTGGCACAGCACAACAACATGGCAGATCTCCACCGGCAACGCAGCGGCAAGCTCCACCATACAACCACAGAGTCACTGCAAACGCCTGACCTCCGCCTGGTCAGGAGACGACAAAAACAAGTGACGAAGAGTCGATTGTTTCCATTTCCCACCGAAGTATCCACCCATTGTGTCCATGCAGCAGTTTGAGGCCCAAATACACAGCTCCGAATATCAGTCCAATGTTTCTGCGAAACTGTTGAATTATCAATTGAAAACAAAATATTCTATGTTTTGATTGGGCCAATGTCCTCAAATATCGACTTTAAACAGGAAACCAGCGAACAAGTCTGGACTGCCGGGACCAATCACAGGGCAGCTTTGTTTGGGCGGAGCCTAAGGTGAAGCGCCGCAATTGAAAGCAATAACAAACATGGCTTCAGTTTTAGTTTTTCACGTTCGGTTCGTTCAGAATGAGAAATGTGCAGTTTTTACACGATTAACTTTTATGCCGTTTAGTACAAAATCCCGTTTGTTCCTCTGAAGTCTGACGCCCGTGAAACCACATGTTTTACAGAAGATCGACTGTTGAAGTGAATCTTATGTTTTTATTGTTCTCAAACCCTGGAGCTGTAACTGTAAGTGTACATCAGGCTTTTCTTTAAACGCGTCGGTGCTCAGTGGTGGAGAGGAGGACGAGAGAAGCTTTAAGAACAGCCAACGCAAGAGGAGAGGAGAGGAGGGGAGAGAGGGGAGGACAGAGAGACGAGAGGGGAGGGAAGCAGAGAGGGAGGAAGCGAAAGAACAGCCAAAGCAAGCAGAGGAGGGGAGAGGGGAGAGGAGGGGAGAGAGAGAGAGAGAGAGGAGGAGAGGAGAGGAGAGAGGAGGAGGAGAGAGGAGAGGAGGAGGAGGGAGAGGAGGATGAGGAGAGAGAGAAGAAGAACAGAGCAGAGAGGAGAGGGGAGAGAGGGGAGAGAGAGAAGGGAGAGAGGAGAGAGAGAGGAGAGAGGAGAGGGAGAGAGGAGAGAGAGAGAGGAGGAGAGGAGGAGGGAGAGGGGAGAGAGGGAAGGAGAGGAGAGAGGAGAGAGGAGAGAGAGGAGAGAGAGAGAGGGAGAGAGGAGAGGAGGAGAGAGAGAGAGGAGAAGGAGAGGAGGAGAGAGAGGAGAGAGGAGAGAGAGAGGGAGAGAGAGAGAGAGAGAGAGAGAGAGAGAGAGGAGAGAGAGAGAGAGAGAGAGAGAGAGAGAGAGAGAGAGAGAGAGAGGGAGGAGAGAGAGAGAGGGAGAGGGAGGAGAGAGAGAGAGGAGAGAGAGAGGGAGAGGAGAGGAGGGAGAGAGGAGAGGAGAGAGGGAGAGGAGAGAGGAGAGAGGAGAGGAGAGGAGAGAGGAGAGGAAGAGAGGAGAGAGGAGAGAGAGAGAGGGAGAGGAGGAGAGGAGAGGAGAGAGAGGAGAGGAGGAGAGGGAGGGAGAGAGAGAGAGAGGGGAGAGGGGAGAGAGAGAGAGGAGAGAGAGCAGAGAGAGAGAGGAGGAGGAGAGGAGAGGAGAGGAGGAGAGGGAGAGAGAGGAGAGAGGAGGAGAGGAGAGGGAGGAGAGAGAGAGGGAGGAGGAGGAGAGAGGAGAGAGGAGAGGAGAGGAGGGAGAGAGAGAGAGGGGGAGGAGGAGGAGCGAGAGGAGAGAGAGGAGAGAGGAGAGGGGAGAGGGAGGAGAAGAGGAGAGAGAGGAGAGAGGAGAGAGGAGAGCTTAAGAACAGCCAACAAGAGGGAGGAGGGGAGGGGTAGGATGAGAGAGAGAGATGAGGAGGGAGAGGAGGGGAGAGGGGAGAGAGAGGGGAGAGGGAGGAGAGAGAGAGAGGAGAGAGGGAGGAGAGAGGAGAAGCTTTAGAGAGCCAACGCAAGAGGAGAGGAGAGGAGAGGAGGGAGGAGAGGAGAGGAGGAGAGGAGGAGGGAGAGGGAGGGAGGAGAGGAGGAGAGAGAGAGGGAGAGGAGAGGAAGGGAAGAGGGAGAGGGAGGGAAGGAGAGGAGAGGAAGAGGAGGAGAGAGGAGAGAGAGAGAGAGGGAGGAGGGAGGAGAGAGAGAGGGGAGAGGGAGGATGAGGAGGAGAGGAGGAGAGAGATAGGAGGAAGAGAGGAGAAGAGGGAGGAGAGAGAGGAGATGAGGAGAGGAGGAGAGAGGGAGGAGGGAGGGAGAGAGAGAGAGAGAGAGAGGGAGAGGGAGGAGAGAGGGAGAGGAGGGGAAGAGAGGAGAGGAAGAGGAGTGAGAGAGAGGAGAGGAGAGAAGGAGAGGGAGAGGGAGGAGAGGAGGAGAGGGAGAGAGGAGGAGAGAAAGAGAGGGAGGAGAGAGGAGAAGAGAGGAGAGGAGGAGAGGAGAGGAGGAGAGAAGCTTTAAGAACAGCCAACGCAAGAGGAGAGGAGAGGAGAGGAAGAAAGAGAAGAGAGGAGAGAGAGAGGAGAGAGAGAGAGAAGAGAAGAGAGAGAGAAGAGAGGAGAGAGAGAGAAGGAGAGAGGAGAGAGGAGAGAGGAAGGAGAGGAGAAGGAGAGAGGAAGGAGAGAAGAGAAGAGGAAGAAGAGGAGAGAGAGAAGGAGAGAAGGGAGAGGAAGAGAGAGGAGAGGAGAGGAGAGAGGAGAGAAGGAGAGGAGAGATAGAGAGAAGGAGGAAGAGGAGAGGAGAGAAGGAGAGAGGAGAGAGGAGAGAGAGAAGGAGAGAGAAGAAGGAGAGAGAGAAGGAGAGGAGAGAAGGGAGAGAGAGAGAAGGAGAGAGGAAGGAGAGGAGAGAGGAGGAGAGAAGGAGAGGAGAGAAGGAGAGATTTACCATTTGGTGGTTTTTGGGTTGAGCATTAAAAGTGACATGTTGCCTGGATATGAAGTTGTTGTTGTGGAGAACAGAACGTTGAAGCAGAAGAATGCAACGGCAGCTCCTTCATCAGAGGTGTGAGGACCAGAAATAAAACATGAACACGCTCCAGAATCTGAAGACACAGGGACGTGGAGGAAACAGTTTGTCCTCTGCATCTGACTCTGAGGGTCTGGATCTGAGGTCAGGAGGTCAGGACAGGAGGACAGGAGGTCAGGACAGGAGGACAGGAGGACAGGAGGACAGGACAGGAGGTCAGGAGGTCAGGAGGACCAGGAGAGTCAGGAGGGAGGAGGAGAGGACAGGAGACAGGAGTCAGGAGGACAGGAACAGGAGGTCAGAGACAGGAGACAGGAGGTCAGGAGTCAGGTGAGGAGGAGGACAGAGAGGACAGGAGGCAGAGGACAGGGAGACAGGAGAGGTAGGAACAGGGACAGGACAGGAGGTCAGGAGGTCAGGAGGACAGAGACAGGGGAGACAGGAGGACAGGAGGACAGGACAGGAGGTCAGGAGGTCAGGAGGTCAGCGACAGTCAGGAGTCAGGAGGTTCAGGAGGACAGAGAGTCAGGAGGTCAGGAGGACAGGCAGGACAGGTCAGGACAGGACAGGAGGTCAGGAGGTCAGGACAGGAGGACAGGAGGGACAGGAGTCAGGAGGTCAGGAGGCAGGAGGACAGGAGGACAGGGAGGTCAGCGAGGAGGACAGGAGAGGACAGTGAGGACAGGAGGACAGGAGGACAGGAGAGGACAGTCAGGAGGTCAGGAGGACAGGAACAGAGGAGGACAGGACAGGAGGACAGGAGGACAAGGACAGGGAGGACAGGAGGACAGGAGAGGACAGAGGACAGGACGGACAGGAGGTGAGGAGGTAAGAGGACAGGAGGACAGGAGGGGAGGACAGGAGCGTCAGGAGGTCAGGAGGGACAGGAGGTCAGGAGGACAGGAGGACAGGACAGAGAGGACAGGGAGGTCAGGAGGTCAGGAGGACAGGAGGTCAGTCAGGAGGACAGGACAGGTCAGGAGACAGAGAGGACAGGACGACAGGAGGAGAGGAGGTCAGGAGGAGGAGTCAGGAGGAGGACAGGAGGACAGGACAGTGAGAGGAAGGGAGGAGGTGAGGAGGTCAGGAGGTCAGGAGGACAGGAGGACAGGAGGTGAGGAGGTCAGGAGGTCAGGAGAGAGGACAGGAGGTGAGGAGGACAGGAGGACAGGGCGGAGCTGGAGGATTATATTTGATATTTTAGGTTGAGAACTTTGTCCCTTTGTAACTTGTTTCAGATTCGATATCTGTTCAAATGATTATCTCGTTTCAGTTTTAGTGCTGAATATTATGAATAATTAAAGTTGTGATTTATTCATGTATTTGATCGAGACGGGGCATCTGGTTCTCTGGTTCTCTGGTTCTCTGGTTCTCTGGTTTTTAAAACATCTAAAGCTGCGTTTCCACTGGTTCTCTCTGGACGGTTCAGTCCTAAAGGGAACTCTGACTTGATCTCGTGCTAAAGCGCCGTGTTTCCACTGATGCTAACTTATATGTGGAGCCTTAGCAACACAAAGCTAGCAAAGCACGTTAGCAAAGCGCGTTAGCAACAGCTGTTTCCTGTTTGTCCAAATGTGGATGTTTCCAGGTCAGAATGCGTCTGACATGATTCCATAAAGAGAGGTTCAAACGCGGCGTCGAGGCTCAAAACGCGCGTCGAGCTTTGCAACACAAGGGCAAAGACATGAGGCAAAACTGTTCCTGTGCACGCTCGCTTTAGCCACGCCCCTCACACACACACACACACACTGGGAGTGAGGGGCGTGGCTAAAGGTGTTTTTGTGGACGCGCTCAGATCGACCTCAGGAGAATTTAGAGCAGATTCATGAAGGAAACATGAGTTCAGTTTGTGACGTCAGAGTCTCAGGACCAGGACCAAAGATGGACCAGACCAGGACCAGGACCAGACCCGTGGTTCCAGTCTGCAGTGATGGTCAGCACTCTCTTCCTCGTGGTCAGCCTGTGTCCTGCTCTGCGTGAGTGACAGCTGGGTTTGACCAATCACAGTGTGACTCTGTGGTAGAGAAGAGGAGGAGTTCTGTCGGTGAAGGTGGAGAAGATGAGCAGAGCAGGAGCAGAAGGAGCAGAAGGAGCAGAAGGAGCAGGAGCAGACTGTGAGCCGCGCAGAGGATTGATGGAGCCGTTTAGGGCAAAGCACCAAACTAATGAGACAGAACAGAGAAGAGAGAAGGAGGAGGAGGAGGGAGGGAGGGAGGGATGAAGGAGGGAGGGAGGGAGGAGGGAGGAAGGAAGGAGGAAGGGAGGAAGGGAGGAAGGGAGGAAGGGAGGAAGGAGGAAGGGGGAAGGGGGGAAGGAGGAAATCAGGAGGAGGATGGAGGAAGGAGGGAGGAAAGGAGGGAAGGAGGGGAAGGAGAAGGAGGGAGGGAGGAGGAGAAGGAAAGGAAGGAAGGGAGGGAGAACGGGAGGCGAGAGGAGGGAGGAAGGAGGAAGGAAGGAGGAGGAGGAAATCAGGAAGGTAGGGAGGGAGGAGGGAGAAAGGAAAGGAGCAAGGGAGAGAGGGAGAATGGAGGGAGGAAGGGAGGAAGGAGGAAGGGAGGAAATCAGGAGGGAGGAAGGAGGAAGAAGGAGGGAGGAGGGAAGGAGAAGAAGGATGAAGAAGGGAGGAAGGAGGTGATGGATGGAGGAAGAAGAGAGGAAGAAGGACAAAAATAAAACAGAGCAGAGAGAGGAGGAGGAGGAGGAGGAGGAGGAGGAGGAGGAGGAGGAGAGGGACGATGGGATGGAAAGAAGAAATGGAGAAAGAACGTAGAGACAGAGCTTATGGAGCGTCGTTTGACATTAAGACTTTTATGTAACAGAGAACATAAACTCACACGTGCTCCTCAGAACATGCTCCAGATACAGACTGACCACGGCTCTGACCACGGCTCTGACCCCTAACGCTGGTTCTCTTGTACAGTTTGGCCCTCACGTTGGTTTTTTTACACATTTTGGCCTCTTGTTGGCTCTCTTGTACATTTTGGCCCTTACATTGGTGGTTCTCTTGCCACAGTTAAGCCCTCACGTTTTCTCTGTACAGTTAAGCCCTCACGTTGGTTCTCTTGTACAGTTAAGCCCTCACGTTGGTTTCTTGGTTCTTTGGCCCACGTTGGTTCTCTTTTAGGCCCTCACGTTGGTTCTCTTGTACAGTTTGGCCCTCCACGATTTGGCCCTCACATTGGTTCTCTCGTACGTTTGGCCCTCACGTTGGTTCTCTTGTACAGTTTGGCCCTCATGTTGGTTCTCTTGTACGTTTTGGCCCTCACGTTGATTCTCTTTTATGTTTTGGCCCTCGTGTTGGTTCTCCTGCACAGTTTGGCCCTCACGTTGGTTCTCTTGTACATTTTGGCCCTCTTGTTGGCTCTCTTGTACAGTTTTGGCCTTACATTGGTGGTTCTCTTGTACAGTTTGGCCTCTTGTACAGTTTGATCCGTTGGTTCTCTTGTACAGTTTGGCCCTCACGTTGGTTCTCCTGTACAGTTTGGCCCTCTCGTCGGTTCTCTTGCACAGTTGGCCCTCTCGTCGGTTCTCTTGTACAGTTTGGCCCTCACGTCGGTTCTCTTGTACCAGTTTGGCCCTCTCGTTGGTGGTTCTCTTGTACAGTTTGGCCCTCTCGTTCGGTTCTCTTGACAGTTTGGCCCTCTCGTGGTTCTCTTGTACAGTTTGGCCCTCTCGTCGCTTCTCTTGTACAGTTTGGCCTCTCCGTTTCTTGTACAGTTTTGGCCCTCTCGTCGGTTCTCTGTACAGTTTGGCCCTCTCGTCGTTCTCTCTTGTACAGTTTGGCCCTCTCGTTGGTTCTCTTGTACAGTTTGGCCTCTCTTTGGTTCTCTTGTACACGTGGTTCTCTTGTACAGTTTGGCCCTCTCGTTGGTTCTCTTGTACAGTTTTGGCCCCTCGTTTGGTTCTCTTGTACAGTTTGGCCTCTCCTCTTCAGTTTGGCCCTCTCGTTCTCTTGTACAGTTTGGCCCTCTCGTTGGTTCTCTTGTACAGTTTGGTTCTCTTGTACAGTTGGCCCTCTCTTCAGTTTGGCCCTCTCGTTACAGTTCTCGTGTGTGGCCCTCTCGTTGGTTCTCTTGTACAGCCTCTCTCTTGTACAGTTTGGCTCTCTCTCTTGTTACGTTTGGCCCTCTCGTTGGTTCTCTTGTACAGTTTGGCCCTCTCGGTTGGTTCTCTTGTACAGTTTGGCCCTCTCGTTTGGTGGTTCTCTTGTACAGTTTGGCCCTCTCGTTGGTGGTTCTCTTGTACAGTTTTGGCCCTCTCGTTGGTTCTCTTGTACAGTTTGGCCCTCTCGTTGGTTCTCACGTTGTTCTGTCTCTGAGGAAAACGGCACAGTTCTGTTGAAACCAGGACAGAGCTAAAGTTAGCCTCCGCGTCACACTCAGGTGCAGGACTTCGATTCAGACGTTCACAGAACAAGTCAAGGAGACTCAGACTCTTCTTAAAGCTGCACTGCGCAACTTTTCTGTCATTTGACCAAGACCAGACCAAAACAGATCATTAGCCAATCAGCAAGAAGATGAGTTTGTTTCTTGTGGTTTGGTCCAGTAACATCATCACAAAAAGTCTATTGTTTATATTCTGTATTTTTCAAAGGTCAAAGGTAAAAAGGTCAAAGCGTCCTGTCGACCTGAAAGTGAAAACTATTTATGACATCATCAGTGTTTTGTTCACTTTGACTGAAACTTAAACCTCACATTTACATCTTTTATTGGTTTGGTCTTAGACCCGGTTTAGACCCGGTTTTGGACCCGGTTTAGACCCGTTTGGACCCGTTTAGACCCGGTTTGGACCCGGTTTAGACCCAATTTGGACCCGGTTTAGACCCGGTTTAGGCCTGGTTAAGGGCTGGTTTAAACCTGGTTTAGGCCTGGTTTAGAACTGGTTTAGACCTGATTTGGACCTTGGAACGGTTTAGACCTGGTTTAGACCTGGTTTCGAACTGGTTTGGACCTGGTTTAGACATGGTTTAGACCTGGTTTAGACCTGGTTTCGAACTGGTTTAGACCTGGTTTAGACCTGGTTTAGACCTGGTGTAGACCTGGTGTAGACCTGGTTCAGACCTGGTTCAGACCTTTAGTCCTGGTTAGACCTGGTTTAGAGCTGGTTTGGACCTGGTTTAGACCTGGTTTAGACCTGGTTTGGAACCCGTTTAGACCCGGTTTGGACCCGGTTTAGACCCGGTTTGGACCCGGTTTAGACCCAATTTGGACCGGTTTAGACCCGGTTAGGCCTGGTTAAGGGCTGTTTAAACCTGGTTTAGGCCTGGTTTAGAACTGGTTTAGACCTGATTGGACCTTGTTTAGAACTGGTTTAGACCTGGTTTAGACCTGGTTTAGACCTGGTTTCGAACTGTTTGGACCTGGTTAGACATGTTTAGACCTGTTTAGACCTGGTTTCGAACTGGTTTAGACCTGGTTTAGACCTGTTTTGGTGTAGACCTGTGTAGACCTGGTTCAGACCTGGTTCAGACCTGGTTTAGTCCTGGTTTAGACCGGTTTAGAGCTGGTTTGGACCTTGGTTTAGACCTGGTTAGACCTGGTTTAAAACTGATTAGACCTGGTTTTAGACCTGGTTTAGACCCTGGTTTAGACCTGGGTTTTAGACCTGTTTTTAGAGCTTAGACCTGATTTAGAACCTAGAGCTGATTTAGACCTGTTTAGCTGGTTTAGAACTGTTTAGAACTGGTTTAGACATGGTTTAGACCTGCGTTTAGACCTGGTTTAGACCTGGTTTTAGAAACTGGTTTAGACCTGGTTTAGACCTGGTTTAGAACTCGTTTAACCTGGTTTAGACCTGGTTAGACCTAGTTTGGACCTTTTAAATCTGGTTTAACCTGGTTTAGACTGGTTTAGAACTGGTTTAGACCTGGTTTAACCTGGTTTAGACTGGGTTTAGAGCTGGTTTAGCTCGTTTAGACCTGGTTTAGACCTGGTTTAGACCTGGTTTAGACTGGTTTAGACTGGTTTTAGAGCTGGTTTAGAGCTGTTTAGAGCTGGTTTAGAGCTGTTTAGAGTCGGTTTGGAGCTGGTTTAGTCCTGGTTTAGTCCTGGTTTAGACCTGGTTTCATCCTGGTTTAGACCTGGTTTAGTCCTGGTTTAGACCTGGTTTCATCCTGGTTTAGACCTGGTTTAGACCTGGTTTCTGGTTTAGAATCTGGTTTAGCTGGTTTAGACCTGGTTTAGACCTGGTTTCATCCTGGTTTAGACCTGGTTTAGACCTGGTTCTGACCTGGTTCTGACCTGGCTCTGACCTGGTTCTGACCTGGCTCAGACCTGGCTCTGACCTGGTTCTGACCTGGCTCAGACCTGGTTCAGACTGGACTGGTTTAGACCTTAGACCTTGGTTCTAGACCTGGTTTAGGGTTTAGACCTGGTTTAGACTGGTTAGACCTGGTTTAGAACTGTTTAGACCTGGTTTAGACCTGGTTCAGACCTGGTTCAGACCTGGTTTAAGAGACCTGGTTTAGACCTGAGTTTAGAACTGGTGTAGACCTGCGTTAAGAACTGTTTAGACCTGGTTTAGACCTGGTTTAGACCTGGTTTAGAAGCTGGTGCGTTTAGACCTGGTTTAGACGCTGATTTAGACCTAGGTGGTTAGAGACTGGTTTAGACCGGTTTAGACCTGGTTTAGTCTGTTTAGAACGGTTTAGAGGCTGTTTAGACCTGGTTTAGACCGGTTTTAGAGGCTGGTTAGACCGGTTTAGAACTGGTTTAGACCTGGTTTAGAGGCTGGTTTAGGACCCGGTTTAAGAGGCTGGTTTAAGTTTTGCGTTTGGGACCGCGTTTAGATGGCTGGTTTTAGAGGCGGTTTAGTGCTGGTTTAGACCCGGTTTAGAGGCTGGTTTAGAGGCTGGTTTAGTGCTGGTTTAGACCCTGGTTTAGAGGTTGGTTTAAAGGCGGTTTAGTGCTGGTTTAGACCCGGTTTAGAGGCTGGTTTAGAGCTGTTTAGACCTGTTTAGACCTGGTTTAGACCTGGTTTAGACCTGGTTAGACCTGGTTTTGAGCTGGTTTAGACTGGTTTAGACCTGGTTTAGAGCTGGTTTAGACCTGGTTTAGAGACTGGTTTAGACCTGGTTTAGACCTGGTTAGACCTGGTTTAGACCTGGTTTTAGACCTCGGTCAGACCTGGTTTAGACCTGGTGTTTAGACCTGGTTTAGAACTGGTTTAGACCTGGTTTAGACCTAGTTTAGACCTGGTTCAGACCTGGTTTAGACCGTTTAGACCTGTTTAGAACTGGTTTAGACCTGGTTTGACCTTTTAGAGCTGGTTTAAAGCTGGTTTAGAGCTGTTTAGAGCTGGTTTAGAGCTGGTAAATTAGACCTGGTTCAGTTTGGACCCTGGTTTAGACCTGTTTCAGACCTGGTTTAGACCTGGTTTAGATTTAGACTGTTTAGTTTAGACTGGTTTAGAGCTGGTTTAGACCTGGTTTAGACCTGTTTAGTAACTGGTTTAGAATGGGTTTAGACCTGGTTTAGACCTGGTAGACCTGGTTTAGAACTGGTTTAGACCTGGCTTTAGACCTGGTTTAGAACTGGTTTAGACTGGTTTTAGACCTGGTTTAGTAGTTTTGGTTTAGAGCTGGTTTAGACCTGGTTTAGACCTGGTTTAGAACTGGTTTAGACCTTTAGACCTGGTTTAGACCTGTTAGACCTGGTTTAGATGGTAGTAGACGTGTTTAGAACTGGTTTGACTAAGTTTAACCTGGTTTAGAGCTGGTTAGACCTGGTTAGAGCTGGTTTAGACCTGGTTTAGAACTGTTTAGACCTGGTTAGAAACTGGTTGACTGGTTTAGACCTGGTTTAGACTGGTTTAGACCTGGTTTAGACTGGTTAGAGTGGTTAGACTGTTTAGAACTGGTTTAGAACTGGTTTAACCTGTTTAACTGGTTTAGACTGGTTTAGACCGGTTTAACATGGTTTAGACCTGGTTTTGAACCTTGGTTTAGAACTGGTTTGCGAGCGGTTTAGACCTGCGTTAACCTGGTTAGACCTTTCAGACCTGTGTTTAGACCTGGTTTAAAACTGGTTTAGAACTGGGTTTCCTAGACCTGGTTAGGAACTGGTTTAGACCACTGGTTTAGACCTGGTTTAGACCTGGTTTAGAGCCTGGTTTAGACCTGGTTTAGAGCTGGTTTAGAGCTGGTTTAGAGCTGGTTTAGAGCTGGTTTAGACTGGTTAGAGCTGGTTTAGAGCTAGTTTAGACTGGTTTAGACCTAGTTTAGAGCTGGGTTAGAGCTAGTTTAGAGCTGGTTTAGTTTAGCTGCTGGTTTAGAGCTGGTTTAGACCTGTTTAGAGCTGTTTAGGTTTAGAGCTGGTTAGAAGCTGGTTTAGAGTGTTTAGAGCTGGTTTTTAGAGCTGGTTTAGAGCTAGTTCAGAGCTGGTTTAGAGCTGGTTTAGAGCTGGGTAAAGCTAAGTTAGTTTAGAGCTGGGTTAGAGCTAGTTTAGAGCTGGTTTAGAGCTGGTTAGAGCTGGTTAGAGCTGGGTTAGATCTGGTTAGATCTGGTCAGCTGGTTTAGAGCTAGTTAGAGTTGGGTTTAAGCTAGTTTGAGCGCTGGTTAGAGCTGGGTTTAGAGCTGGGTTAAGCTAGTGGTAGACTGGTTAGAGCTAGTTTAGAGCTGGTGAGCTGGTTAGAGCTGTTTAGTAGCTATTTAGAGCTGGGTAGAGCTGGTTTAGAGCTGTTTAGAGGAGCTGGTTTAGGAGTGTTTAGAGCTGTTTAGAGCTGGTTTAGAAGCTGGTTTAGAGCTAGTTTAGAGCTAGTTTAGAGCTGGGTTTAGAGCTGGGTTAGAGCTGTTTAGAGCTGTTTACTGTTTAGAGCTAGTTTAGAGCTAGTTTAGAGTTTAGAGCTGGGTTTAGAGCTGTTTAGAGTTGTTTAGAGCTGGTTTAGGCTTAGAGCTGGGTTAGCTGGTTTAGAGCTGGGTTAGAGCTGGTTTAGAGCTGGTTTAGAGCTGGGTTAGAGCTAGTTAGAGCTAGAGCTAGTTTAGAGCTGTTTTAGAGCTGTTTAGACTGGTTTAGAGCTGGGTTAGAGCTGGTTTTAGCTGGTTTAGAGCTGGGTTAGAGCTAGAGCTAGTTTAGAGCTAGTTTAGAGCTGGGTTAGAGCTGTTAGAGAGTTTAGAGCTGGTTAGAGCTGGTTTAAGCTAGTTTAGAGCTAGTTTAGAGCTGGGTTAGAGCTGTTTAGAGCTGGGTTAGATCTGGGTTAGATCTGGGTCAGAGCTGGTTTAGAGCTAGTTTAGAGTTAGGGTTAGAGCTAGTTAGAGCTGTTTAGAGCTGGTTAGAGCTTTAGCTAGTTTAAGCTGGTTAGAGCTAGTTTAGAGCTGGGCTAGTTAGAGCTGGGTTAGAGCTAGTTAAGAGCTGGTTGAGCTTTAGAAGCTGGGTTAGAGCTGGGTTTAGAGCCTGTTTAGAGCTGGTTTAGAGCTGGGTTAGAGCTGTTTAGAGCTGGTTTAGAGCTGGTTTAGAGCTTAGAGCTAGTTTAGAGTTTAGAGCTGGGTTAGAAGAGCTAGAGCTGGCTTAGCATTTAGAGCTAGTTTAAGAGCTGGGTTAGAGCTGGGTTAGAGCTGTTTAGAGCTGGTTTAGAGCTAGTTTAGAGCTGGTTAGAGCTAGAGCTGTTTAGAGCTGGTTTAGAGCCTGGTTAGAGCTGGTTTAGAGCTGGAGTTAGAGCTGGGTTTAGAGCTGGTAGTTAGAGCTAGTTAGAGCTAGTTTAGAGCTGTTTAGAGCTGGTTAGAGCTGGTTTAGAGCTGGGTTAGAGCTGTTTAGAGCTGGTTTAGAGCTGGGTTTAGAGCTAGTTTAGAGCTAGTTAGAGCTAGTTTAGAGCTAGAGCTGTTTAGAGCTGGAGGTTTAGAGCTGGTTTAGAGCTAGTTTAGAGCTAGTTTAGAGCTGGGTTAGAGCTGTTTAGAGCTGGTTTAGAGCTGGGTTAGAGGCTGGTTTAGAGCTGGTTTATAGCTGGGTTAGAGCTAGTTTAGAGCTGGTTTTAGAGCTGGGTTAGAGCTGGTTTAGAGCTAGTGTTTAGAGCTAGTTAGAGCTAGTTTAGAGCTTTTAGAGCTGG
>BJKM01001338.1:65029-76805 GCA_015082035.1 Chaenogobius annularis | reverse complement strand
TCTCCTCCTCCTCTTCCTCCTCCTCCTCCTCTCTCCTCTCCTCTCTCCTCTCTCCTCTCTCCTCTCCTCCTCTCTCTCCTCCTCTCTCCTCTCTCCTCTCTCCTCCTTCTCTCCTCCTCTCTCTCCTCTCCTCTTCCTCCTCCTTCTCCTCCTCCTCTCCTCCTCCTCTCTCTCTCTCTCCTCCTCTCTCCTCCTCCTCCTCTCCTCCTCTCCTCTCCTCCTTCTCCTCCTCTCTCCTCTCCTCTCCTCTCTCTCTCCTCTCCTCCTCCTCCTCCTCCTCTCTCTCCTCTCCTCTCTTCCCCTCCTCTCCTCTCTCCTCTCTCTCTCTCCTCCTCCCTCTCCCTCTCTCCTCCTCTCTCTCCTCACTCCTCCTCTCTCCTCCTCCTCCTCTCTCCTCTCCTCTCCCTCCTCTCTCCCTCTCTCTCCTCCTCTCCTCCATCTCCTTCTCTCCTCTCCTTCTCTTTCCTACTCTCTCTCCTCTCTCTCCTCCTCTCTCTCCTCCTCTCCCCCTCTCTCCTCCTCTTCTCCTCTCTCTCCTCTGTCCTTCCCTCCTCTCCTCTCCCTCTCTCTCTCCTCTTCTCGCCTTCCTCCCTCCTCCTCGCTCACATCTCCTCTCTCTCCTCTCCTCTCCTCTCCCTCTCCTCCTCTCTCCTCCCTCCCTCTCCTCTCGTTCATCTCCACCTTTCTCACTCTCTCCTCTTCTCGTCTCCTCTCTCCTCTCTCGCTCCTTCCTCTTGCATCCTCTCTCCTCTCCTCTCTGCTCTCTCATCCTCCCCCTCTCCTCTTAATCTCCTCCCTCTCTCACCTCTCCTCTATCTCCTCCCTTCTTACTCTCCTCCTGCTCCTCCTTCCTCCTCCTCTCTCTCCTCCTCTCCTCCTCCCCTACTCTCTCTCTCCTTCCTCCTCTCTCTCGTGTCCTTCTCTTCTCTCTCCTGCCTCCTTTCCTCCTCTTTCCTTTTCCTCTCTCGTCTCCTCCTCGTCTTCTCCTCAACCTCGTCCTCACTCCTCTCTCTCTCCTCCTCTCTCCTTCTCCTTCTCCTCTGCCTCCTCCTCGTCTCTCCTCACTCTCTCTCTTCATCCCCTCCTTCGTCTCTCTGCCTCTCTTCTCTCTCTCCTCTCTCTCTCTCCTCCTCGTCACTCCTCCTCTCCCCTTCCTCTCTCTTCTCTCCTTCCTCTTCTCTCTCTCTCTCTCCTCTCCTGATGGAGCAGAGCATGAACACTTTGGACTTTTTGGAACTTTTTGAATGAGAAAAAACATCAAAACAGAGAAATGATGAACTCACTCAGCAGCAGAACGAAGAGCGCTCTACAGACTGGTCATCTTCACCTGAGAAAGACACAAGGAGTGAACCAAGGACTAGACCTGGACAGACAGGAAATTACCAGGTATAGAGGTCAAAAGCAGTCATAAAGCGGGTTTTAAACCAGGTCTAAAGCTGTTCTTAACTGGGGTCCAAAGCGCGTCTAAGGGGTCTAAAGCAGGTCTAAAAAAGGTCCAAAGCACGTCTAAATCGGGTCTAAAACAGGCTTCTAAACTTGGGGGTCTTAAGCGGTCTAAAGCAGGTCCTAAACCGGGTCTGAAACCGGGTATAAAACAGGTCTAAAGCGGGTCTAGACAGCAGGGTTTGAAGCAGGTCGAAAGCAGGTCGAAAGCGGTCTAAAGCTGGTGTAAAGCTGGTCGAAAGCGGGTCTAAAGCGGCGTCCTAAAGCGGGTCTAAACCGGGTCGTCTAAACAGGTCTAAAGAAGATGTAGAACAGGTCTAAAAGTTGGTCGAAGCGGGTCTAAGCGGGTCTAAAGCGGGTCTAAAGCGGGTCTAAAGGGCGGTCTAAAGCGGGTCTAAAAACGGGTCTAAAGCAGGTCTAAAGCAGGTCTAAAGTGGGGTCAAAAGCGGGTCTAAATCAGTTCTAGGAACTGGGTTAAAGCAGGTTAGAAGCAGGTCTAAAGCAGGTCTAAAGCTAGGTCTAAAACAGGTCTAAAGCTGGTCGAAAGCGGGTCTAAAGGGGTTCTAAGCGGGGTCTGTAGAAGCCAGGTTTAAATAGATCTAAACAGAGGTTAAAAGGCAGGGTCTTACTCATGGACAGTCGGGTCTAAAGCAGGTCTAAGTCGGTTCAAAAGAAGTTCTAAACTGGTTGTAAAGCGGGTTTAAATGGGTCTAGAGCAGGTCTAAAGCAGGTCTAAATCGGGACTAAACCGGGTCTAAAACAGGTCAAAAGCAGGTATAAAGCTGGTCTAAAACAGGTCTAAAGTAGGTCTAAAAAGGTCTAAAGCAGTTCTAAAGTGGTTCTAAAGCGGGTCTAAACCTTGCTAAAGCTGGTCCAAAGCTGGTCTAAAGCGGGTCCAAACCAGGTCTAAAGCGGGTCTAAAGCTGGTCTAAAGCAGATCTCAAGCAGGTCTAAATCGGGTCAAAAGCAGTTCAAAACTGGGTCTAAAGCGGGTCTAAAAAAGGTCTAAAGCAGATCTACAGCAGGTCTAAAGCTGGTCAAAAGCGGGTCAAAAGCGGATCCAAACCGGGTCTAAACCGTGCTAAAGCTGGTCTAAAACAGATCTAAAACAGATCCAAAGCAGGTCCAAGTCAGATCTAAAGCAGGTCTAAATCGAGACTAAACTGGTTCAGAAACAGGTCTAAAGCAGGTCTAAAGCAGTTCTAAACTGGGTCTAAACCGGGACTAAAATGGTTCTAAAACAGGTCAAAAGCAGGTCTAAAAAGGTCTAAACCGGGTCTAAACCGGGTCTAAACCGGGTATAAAGCAGGTCTAAAGCAGGTCTAAGTCAGATCTAAAGCAGGTCTAAATCGGGTCAAAAGCAGGTCTAAAGCAGGTCTAAAACAGGTCTAAAGTAGGTCTAAAAAGGTCTAAAGCAGGTCTAAAGTAGGCCTAAAGAGGGTCTAAAGCTGGTCTAAAACAGGTCTAAACCGGGTCCAAACCGGGTCTAAACCGGGTCTAAACTGGGTCTAAACCGGGTCTAAACCGGGTCTAAAGCAGTTCTAAACTGGGTCTAAATCTGGTCTAAAGCGGGTTTAAAACAGGTCTAAAGCGGGTCCAAAACGAGTCCATAGCAGGTCTAAACATATCTAAACCGGGTCAAAAACTGGTCTAAAACAGGTCTAAAGCAGGTCTAAAGCGGGTCTAAAGCAGGTCTAAAGCAGTTCTAAACTGGGTCTAAAGCAGGTCTTAATATGGTCTAAACCAGGTCTGAAACGGGTCTAAACTGGGTCTAAAACAGGTCTAAAGCAGGTTCAAAGCAGGTCTAAACTGGGTCTAAAGCAGGTCTAAAGAGGGTCTAGAGCGGGTCTAAAGCGGGACATGACCAGGTATAGACCTGGACAAGACCAGGGCGAAAACCAGGTTGAAAACAGGGTCCAAAGCAGTTCTAGTCCGTGTCTAATCAGGGTTTAAACCAGGTCTAAACCGGGTGTAAAACAGGTCTAAAGCGGGTCTGAAGCAGGTCAAAAGCAGGTCAAAAGCGGGACTAAAAATGGTCTAGAACTTGTCTAAAGCGGGTCTAAAACGGGTCTAAAGCAGGTCTAAAGCAGGGCTAAATCGGGTCTGAAACAGGTCTAAAGCAGGTCTAGTCCGTCACTAATCAGGGTTTAAACCGGGTCTAAACCAGGGTATAAAACAGGTCTAAAGCGGGTCTAAAGCGGGTCTGAAGCAGGTCTAAAGAGGGTCTAGAGCGGTTCTAAAGCGGGTCTAAAACGGAACTAAACCGGGTATAAAACAGGTGTAAAGCGGGTCTAAAGTAGGTCTAAACCAGGTCTAAAGCAGTTCTAAAGCAGGTCTAAAGCGGGTCTAAAGCGGGTCTAAAGCGGGTTAAAGCGGGTTAAAGAAGGTCCAAATCGAATCTAAACCCGGTCTAAAACAGGTCTAAAGCAGGTCTAAATCGGTTCAAAAGCAGGTCTAAAGCAGGTCAAAAGCAGGTCTAAAACAGGTCTATAGCGGGTCTAAAGCGGTTCTAAACCGGGTATAAAACAGGTCTAAAGCGGGTCTAAAGTAGGTCTAAACCTGGTCTAAAACAGGTTTAAAGCAGGTCTAAAGTAGGTCTAAAGTAGGTCTAAACCCGGTCTAAAACAGGTTTAAAGCAGGTCTAAACCCGGTCTAAAACAGGTCTAAAGCAGGTCTAAAACGGGTCTAAAGCGGGTCTAAATTGGGTATAAAACAGGTCTAAAGCGGGTCTAAAGTAGGTCAAAACCAGGTCAAAAGCAGTTCTAAAGCAGGTCCAAAGCAGGTCCAAAGCGGGCCTAAAGCGGGTCTAAAACGGGTGTAAACAGGTCTAAAGCAGGTCTAAAATGGGTCAAAAGCAGGTCTAAAACAGGTCTAAAGTAGGTCTAAAACGGGTCTAAAGCAGGTCTAAAGAGGGTCTAAAGCAGGTCTAAAGAGGGTCTAGAGCGGGTCTAAAGTGGGACATGACCACGAATAGACCTGGACAATACCAGGGCGAAAACCAGGTCAAAACAAGGTCTAAAGCAGGTCAAGTCCATGTCTAATCAGGGTTTAAACCGGGTGTAAACCGGATGTAAAACAGGTCTAAGGCGGGTCTAAAGCGGGTCTGAAGAGGGTCTAGAACGGGTCTAAAGCGGGTCTAAAACGGGTCCAAACCGGGTCTAAAACAGGTCTAAAGCAGGTCTAAAACAGGTCTAAAGTGCGTCTAAATAAGATCTAAAGCAGTTCTAGTCCGTCACTAATCAGGGTTTAAACCGGGTCCAAACCGGGTATAAAACAGGTCTAAAACGGGTTTTAAAGCGGGTCTGAAGCAGGTCTAAAGAGGGTCTAGAGCGGGTCCAAAGCGGGTCTAAAACGGGTCTAAACCGGGTATAAAACAGGTCTAAAGCTGGGCTAAAGTAGGTCTAAACCAGGTCTAAAGCAGGTCTAAAGCAGGTCTAAAGCAGGTCTAAACCTGGTCTAAATCAGGTCCAACGCAGGTCTAAAACAGGTCTAAAGTAGGTCTAAATCAGATCTAAAGCAGGTCTAAAACGGGTCTAAAGCAGGTCTAAAGAGGGTCTAGAGCAGGTCTAAAGTGGGACATGACCACGAATAGACCTGGACAATACCAGGGCGAAAACCAGGTCAAAACAAGGTCTGAAGCAGGTCAAGTCCGTGTCTAATCAGGGTTTAAACCGTGTCTAAACCGGCATTAAAACAGGTCTAAAGCAGGTCTAAATCGGGACTAAACCGGGTCCAAAACAGGTCCAAAGCAGGTCTAAACATATCAAAACCGGGTCCAAAACGGATGTAAAACAGGTCTAAAGCAGGTCCAAAGCGGGTCTAAAACAGGTCTAAAGCAGGTCCAGGTCCAAGCGGGTCTAAAGCGGGTCTAGAACGGGTCTAAAACGGGTCTAAACTGGGTATAAAAAAGGTCTAAACCAGGTCGAAAATTGGTCTAAACCAGGTCTAAAATTGTTCTAAAACAGGTCTAAAACGGGTCTAAAATAGGTCTAAAGTGCGTCTAAATAAGATCTAAAGCAGGTCTAGTCCGTCACTAATCAGGGTTTAAACCGGGTCTAAACCGGGTATAAAACAGGTCTAAAACGGGTTTAAAGCGGGTCTGAAGCAGGTCTGAAGCAGGTCTAAAGCAGGTCCAAAGCGGGTCTAAAGCAGGTCTAAAGTGGGTCTAAAGCGGGTCTAAAACGGGTCTAAAGCAGGTCTAAAGCGGGTCTAAAGCAGGTCTAAAGCAGGTCTAAAGAGCAGGTCTAAGCAGGTCTAAAGAGGGTCTAGAGCGGTTCTAAAAGCGGGTCTAAAACGGAACTAAACCGGGTATAAACAGGTCTAAAGCGGGTCTAAAGTAGGTCTAAACCAGGTCTAAAGCAGGTCTTAAAGCGGGTGTAAAGCGGGTCTAAAGCGGGTCTAAAGCGGTTTTAAAGCAGGTCCAAATCGAATCAAAACCCGGTCTGAAACAGGTCTAAAGCAGGTCTAAAGCAGGTTCTAGAAGCGGGTCTAAACCGGGTCTAAAACCGGGTCAAAAGCAGTTCTAAAGCTGGGTCTAAATCTGGTTGAATAGCGGGGGCTTTAAAACAGGGTCGAAACGGGGTGGGCTTGAGTGAACAGGTATCTAAAGGCCGGGGCTCAAAAATGGTCCAAAGCAGGTCCTAGAAGCAGTGTGCTAGAAATACGGGTAGCTAGGGGCGGTACTCGAGGGTCCATAAAAATGGGAGTCTAGGGACTAAGAAACAGGGTCTAGAGAAGCAGGTTCTAAACAGGGTCCTATACAGAAGATTCTGGTCTGATCCACTCGAATCAACACAACTCCAAGACTCTCTTCTCCCTCCTCTCAAACATAACGAAACCCCCTGACTCGCTCCCCAACCATCTGCATTCACCTGACTTCTGGTAACTCCCTCATGTCCTTCTTTGTTTCCAAGGTGACTACCATCCATCACAACCTAACAAGCCAACTGCTGCAGTTCCTGGAGATGAGACATCTCTTCCCTCTCTCATGTTACACCATTTTCTAGCTTCTCCCTTCCTCTTGTCCAAACAATCTCTGAATTCATTTTGAACTCCAAATCCTTCCACCTGTCACCTTGATCCCTCTCTCCCCACAGCTCTGTACAGTGTGCCAGCAATGAGTGCTTGGCACTAGCGAGCTTCGCTTGCCCCTATCATTTCTATATATCATCCACTCATCCTTGACCTCTGGAACTGTTCCATTAACGGACTTCAAAGACTTGCCTTCTGTTTACGCACCCTATTCTGAAAAAACCCTGGATTAGATCCCAACATACTTTCAATTAATCTGGAGCGCCGCCATACTCTAAGTATTACCTTGATATCCAAACATATTACTTGAAAAAGTAGTCGCCCTCTCAACTTCACACCATCTCATTTCAAACAGTCTATGAAACATTTTCAATCTGCGTTCTCGGCGTCCACTGGTTCACAGCGACTGAAACTGCCAGCTTCTTAAAAGTCGGAACAAATGATCTCCTCATAGCTTCATCTATTCTCATCCTCCTCGATCTACAGAACAGCAGCATTTGGACACCAATGACGATCAGGCACACAGCACTCTCATCCATAGGCTTAAATCTATTGGCACCTCCCACATTCCTCTCTCTTGGTTGGCAACTTCCTGTCTCTCCGAGTCGCAGTCAATTCATAACTTAACTGAAATCCCACCAATCCAACCCCTTCCCTGATCCCAGCTTGGGTGTGCCCGCAACGGGCTCTGTTCCTGGAGTCCCCTTCTTTTTCATCATCTACATTCTCTCTCTTGGTTCTAGTCTGTCTGTAACACAACATTCATTTCCATTGCTACGGCGGATGACACCCAGCTCTACACTCTCCTCTAACACCCACTGCCATCACTTCCATTACGCACAGCCTCTCTTACCCTCTGTCTGCAGGAAAATCAATTCCTGGTTCTCGTTTCAAATCTCCTCAAACTCAACAGCTCTAAAAACCGAAGTCCTACTGAGTAGGCACCGCCTTCCACTCTTCTCAAAATCAAACCAGTTTCTACCAAATTTCTATCAATGTAGATCCACTGTCCTTCCCCTCCCCTCAAGTCAAGATTGTCTGGGTGTCATCCTCCGACAGCACCCTTTCTTATGCCACTCCCATCATCACACAAACATCACTCTTTCTGTCCTACTTCCACCTTCGCAACATCTCTCGTCTCCGTCCTTCTTCTCACTCCTCACACACACAGCCAACTACTGTCCATACGTCTTTAGTCACTTCCGCGGATCGATTATTGTAACTTCTCTTCCTCTTTGCCGTCTCCCCAATAGATTCATCCTCCAGAAACTGCAGCTTCTCCAAAACTCTGCAGGGCCCGCATTATCACGCAGGATCGCCCTCTCCACCATCACATCACCCCCATCCTTCAAACAACTTCACTGGATCCCCATAAAACAACGGTATTCACTTCAAAATTATCTTAAATAACTTTCAAAGGTCTCCATTAACCTGGCTTCCACCGTACATCTCTGGGACCTCCTCCTATCTCCCACTCCCTCTCGCTCTCCTCAGGTCCTCCTCCTCTTCTCCAGCTCTCTGTCCCCCTCTTTCCGTGCTTATTTCAATGTGGGCGCAGAGCCTTCAGCCGCCTCTTGCTCCTCAGGCTCTCGCGATACTCTTCCGACTCTCCTGACCTCCGCAACATAGACCACTGTCCTTCCAACTCTTTTCAAATCCAGACTCAAAACTCACCTGTTCAGACAATCCTACACCTATCAGCACTCTACATAACCATCATCAACGAACTCACACTCACACATCAGCACTCCCCCACCCAGCACTCCAAACCATTACTCAGTCAACTTCAACACCACATAACTCAGTCACTCCAACACCACATCAACTCAGTCACTCTCAACCACATAACCAGTTCACAACCAACACTCATCACTCCAAACCAACCACTAACTCAGTCAGTCCAACACCACGTCATAACTCAGTCACTCCAACACCACATAACTCAGTCCTACTCCTACACCACATAACTCAGTCACTCCAACACCAACAACAGTCATCCAACACCACATAACTCAGTCACTCCAACCCACATGTCACTCCAACACCAACATAACTCAGTCACTCCTACACCACATAATCAGTCACTCCAACACCACATAACTCAGTCACTCCAACACCATCATCCAGTTCTGTACTGTGGGTTTTATTCTGTTGTTTATTCTGTTGTTTTATTCTCTTGTACAGATGTTCCTTTGGGTGTTCTGAAAGGCGCTTTTAAATAAAATGTATTATTATTATTATTATTATAATAAAGCAGGTCTAAACCCGGTCTAAAACAGGTCTAAAGAAGGTCTAAATCGGGTCTAAACCGGGTCTAAAACAGGTCTAAAGCAGGTCTAAATCGGTTTTAAACCGGGTCTAAAACAGGTCTAAAGCAGGTCTAAAGCGGGTCAAAAGCGGGTCAAAAGCGGGTCAAAAGCGGGTCAAAAGCGGGTCAAAAGCGGTCTAAAGCAGGTTCAAAGCAGGTCTAAAGCAGGCCTTAATATGGTCTAAACCAGGTCTGAACCGGGTCTAAACCGGGTCTAAAGCAGGTCTAAAGAGGGTCTAGAGCGGGTCTAAAGCGGGACTTGACCAGGTATAGACCTGGACAAGACCAGGGCGAAAACCAGGTCAAAACAGGGTCTAAAGCAGTTTTAGTCAGGAATCAGGATATATTTATAGCCCATTGTCAATGAACAAATTCACAACATAGGAACGTGACTTGGTGACAGATGCGACATGAGAGACATGCATAAAGAGCACCGGCCACCGGGGCGCCCTCGCTTTCGCGTGGCGCCTACTCGGGAACTTGAACTCTTAGAAAATGAAGAAGCAGTTCAGCAATGAGTATACAATGATAAACAACACATATTGAGTACATTACACAAGGTTCAACGTGATGGATATTTTCAGTGGATGTTGGGGCAGGGACACAAACAAGATAACACAAAGATTAGGATGTGGGATGTGCAGACGGTGAGTGAAGGCCGAATCTTGTTTTGTGTAAGTGTCTGTGTGTGGCTTCAGTACGGCCTTGAACGCCTGTTGCTCTCCAGCCCGGGGCCATATAAGGAAGGGGGAGAGAGATACAGGGGCACAGCAGCGAAAAGAGAAATAAGTACTTTTATACATTTTTGCATTTTGTTGATCAATGATTTACGATCAAATAATCCAATCGTTTCTGGTCCTCTGTGTGCGATCAGCTTGATTCATTGAGTTACTCCGTCCGACAGCAAAAAGTTCCCATTTCCTTGATTGAATCCCCCAAAGTCTTTTGCATCTCCGTGGTCCGAAATAAGATGTTCCGGTTCAGATCAGTGAGTTGCCACGTGCCGTGCTCAAGTCTCTGTTCGAGTCCTTTCATTCTTTCACTCAAATCCAAAAACCTTTTCATGTTGATGTCAGACAGTTGTTGGGTGAATTTTTCTGTCTTCCCATTTTTCCGATAGACCAAGGCGACTCCGAGCCCAATTAGGAGGAATCCCGCTATCATAAATCCAAATACAAATAGGTCCTCCACATCTTCAATGAGCAGGGGCTCGATGCATAGAACCTGCCAGTTCTTGTAATAGTCCCGTACGTACCCCGCTGAGGACGTCCCGTCGGGACAGGTTGCTTCTCCCGGGGAAGCTTTTCTCTGGGAAAAAACTTTATCAATGCACTCAGAGACCAATCAATCAGATTCATTATTCCGGAGAACAACAGGTGATCAGCGCTCTGTGATTTAGAGAGAAAAAGAGACAAAAAACACGACGAGAGAGGCAAAAGTAGCAGCAGCAGCGGGAGCAGAGGAAAACACGTCCGCACACAGGAGGGAGGATGGACAAGAAGGTCCATGTCTAATCAGGGTTTAAACCGGGTCTAAACCGGGTGTAAAAACAGGTCTATAGCGGGTCTAAAGCGGGTCTGAAGCAGGTCGAAAGCGGGTCTAAAAATGGTCTAGAACGGGTCTAAAGCGGGTCTAAAGCGGGTCTGAAGCAGGTCTAAAGAAAGCGGTGTCTAAAACGGTCTAAACAGGTCTAAAGCAGTTCTAAAGCAGGTCTAAAGCGGGTCTAAAGCGGGTCTAAAGCGGGTCTAAAGTGGGTCCAAATTGAATCTAAAGCGGGTCTAAAACGGTCTAAAGCAGGTCTAAAGCAGTTCTAAAATGGGTCTAAACCGGGTCTAAAAATGGTTCTAAAACAGGTCTAAAGCAGGTCTAAGTAGGGTATAAAGCAGGTTAAAGTAGGTCTAAACCCGGTCTAAAACAGGTCTAAAGCAGGTCTAAACCGGGTATAAAACAGGTCTAAAGCGGGTCTAAAGTAGGTCAAAACCAGGTCCAAAACAGGTCTAAAGCAGGTCTAAAGCGGGTCTAAACCGGGTATAAAACAGGTCTAAACTAGGTCTAAAGCAGTTCTAAAGCAGTCCAAAGCAGGTCTAAAGTGGGTCTAAAGCAGGTCTAAACAGGTCTAAAGCAGGTCTAAACCGGGTCTAAAACAGGTCCAAAGCAGGTCTAAAACAGGTCTAAAGCAGGTCTAAACAGGGGTATAAAACAGGTGTAAAGCGGGTCTAAAGCAGGTCTAAAGAGGGTCCTGAGCGGGTCCAAAGCGGGTCCAAAAGCGGGTCTAAACCGGGTCTAAACGGGTCTAAAACAGGTCTAAAGTAGGTCTAAATCAGATCTAAAGCAGGTCTAAAACGGGTCTAGAGCGGGTCTAAAGTGGGACATGACCACGAATAGACCTGGACAATACCAGGGCGAAAACCAGTCAAAACAAGGTCTAAAGCAGGTCAAGTCCGTGTCTAATCAGGGTTTAAACCGGGTCTAAACCGGCATTAAACAGGTCTAGAGCGGGTCTAAAGCGGGTCTGAAGAGGGTCTAAAACGGGTCCAAACCGGGTCTAAAACAGGTCTAAAGCAGGTCTAAATCGGGTTTTAAACCGGGTCTAAAACAGGTCTAAAGCAGGTCTAAAAGGTCTAAACCAGGTCAAAGGTCTAAAGCAAGGTCTAAAGCAGGTCTAAAGCAGGTCTAAAGCAGGTCTAAAGCAGGTCTAAAGCAGGTCTAAAGCAGGTCTAAAGCAGGTCTAAAGCAGGTCTAAAGGTCAAAGCAGGTCTAAAGCAGGTCTAAAGCAGGTCTAAAGCAGGTCTAAAGCAGGTCTAAAGCAGGTCTAAAGCAGGTCTAAAGCAGGTCTAAAGCAGGTCTAAAGCAGGTCTAAAGCAGGTCTAAAGCAGTCTAAAGCAGTCTAAAGCAGGTCTAAAGCAGGTCTAAAGCAGTCTCTAAAGCAGGTAAAGCAAAGCAAAGGTCTAAAGCAGGTCTAAAGCAGGTCTAAAGCAGGTCTAAAAGCAGGTC
>BJKM01001338.1:0-54594 GCA_015082035.1 Chaenogobius annularis | reverse complement strand
TTGTCGACTTGACCATGAACTCTCTGAAGTCCCGCTCTTGATGTTGCAGCTCCGCTAAAGCAGAAGGTCATTAGGCCAAAACGTGCCCCCCCATGGTACAATGAAGAACTGCGTTCACAAAAACAAAGAGTTAGAAAATCAGAAAGACCATTTCGTCGCTCCCACACGGAGGAATCCCTAAAAACATGTAAAATCTGCCTACTGTCCTATAAGCAGGCTCTGCGTAAGGCCCAAACCAGATACTATTCAAATTTAATAGAAGTCAACTAAAATAACACTAGATTTCTTTTCAGCGCTGTAGCCAGGGTAACAAACTGTCACAGCGCAGTAGAGCCCTCACTCCCAGCCACTCTCAGCTCTGATGATTTTCTTCTATTTTTTAACAATAAAATAAAACAATCAGAGATAAATTAGATGAAACTCCTCCCACTATTAGCCCTGAACAAGCCCAAGCTGTAAAATAGTGTCCCATAGAAATCCATCAGTAACACTAGAAAGGTTCACTGCTGTTGATCAAGAGAGAGAACTTCAGCCATTATGTCCTCTAAAACGTCATCTTGTATTCTAGAGCCGATTCCAAGCAGACTTCTCAAAGACGTTCTCCCTAATTATAGATTCTATTCTTAATATAATAATATATCACTAAAAAGTGGTTGATGTTCCACAGTCCTTCAAACATGCAGTCATTAAACCGCTTCTGAAAAAGACTCATCTTGATCCTGACCTGTTGTTAAACTACAGACCTATTTCAAATCACCCTTTGTCTCTAAAATCCTTGAAAGAGTTGTAGTTAAACAGCTTTGTCGCCATCTACAGGACAATAACTTATTTGAAGTTTTCCAGTCAGGGTCCAGAGCCCCCACACACTCAAACTGAAGCATTAGTTAAAGTCACAAATGATTTGTTATTAGCTGCTGACGATGGACTGGTCTCAATCCTGGTTCTATTGGACCTCAGTGCAGCGTTCGACACCATCGACCACAACATTCTACTGCAGAGGTTAGAATGTGATGTAGGTGTCAGAGGCCCCGCCCTCAGCTGATTTAAATCCTACTATTGGACAGGTACCAGTTTGTTAATGTAAACCAGAGCTCCTCCCCCTGTTCTAAAGTGACCTACGGTGTGCCACAGGGTTCAGTACTCGGACCAGTTCTGTTTACTCTTTATATGCTGCCGTTAGGTCACATGATCAGAAAGCATGGCATTAACTTCCACTGCTCTGCAGATGACACACAGCTGTATTTATCAATGAAACCCGATCAGACTGATCAAGCAGACAGACTTGGTGCTTGTGTGAAGGATCTAAACCTGGATGACCCTTAATCATCTGCTTCTTAACCCTGGAAAAACCGAGGTCATCGTACTAGGCCCTAAACATCTACGAGACGCTTTATCTGAGCAGATAGTCCCACTGGACAACGTCAGAGTAGCCTCCAGCTCCACTGGAAGAAACCTTGGAGTCTTATTTGACCAGGAGCTCTCATTAAAAGCACACATAAATCAAGCCTGTAAAACAGCCTATTTCCATCTGCGTAATATTGACCCTTTGCATCTACGTCACATGATCACGTGGGTGCGCCATGCTGGACGGCGTGAGTGAGAGTGAGTGAACGAAGCGTTGTAGGGAGCGCAAAACTGACCAAAACTTACAGCGATCGCAATTATTTTTGCCAACTCAGCAATGGCTTCTTCTAGGGCATGTTCAGTTCGGTCGTCAGTGGAAGTAAGTCATCTTTTAAGCATTCACAAGGCGTGATATTTGGAGAAAGTTAAGATTGCTATCTTAAAAACTGACCTGTACCTTCTCCCTCCATCCATACTCACTGATTTAATAAAATCGCCAACTTTACCCAAATTCACCCCCACAATTTGTACCATTATGTTGTAAACAATGTGCCCCCTTACACTGGAGCAGATTTAAAAGCGTACAAGTCCGGACGCCTAAGTTTTTCACTGCTGGCCGGGTCACTGGGACTCAGTCCTACTGTTACAGTGGAGGGATGAGAGTCCTCCTCATGGAAAAACAATCATCCTCATAAGAATCAAAGTCATTGTACATTGTACACATTCAGTCACTTGGCTCCCTGTAAATAGATAGCTAAAGACGTGCCACGCATAAAAACACAACGAAACAATCAGCCTTATGTAAAATGTCATACATTTGACTTGCCTTGTAAAAAGTGCTCACTGTAAATTTGGAGGGTTTCCAATTTTTACAATTTATTGCCGCCACCCATTGCTGTCTTCTGTCTTCATCAAACAGGTCTACGATAAAAAGCTACATTGGGTTTACAGCCTTGCCTGTGAGTGAGACAACCACACAACATGTTATAACCATATTTTACAAGTAAAATCAATTAAATTTAGCTTAACAAGGGACAGGTTTCCGGAAGACATTCTATACCTTTAACGCGCACATGAACTACTGTTGCCGTGCGTCATGGCAGAGTGAGCGTTCCTCTGATGAGGACGACACGTCAAAGGGTCAATAGCCAAAATCAGAAAAATCGGGCCTAAAAGTTATGCTGAAAAACGTGTCCATGCGTTTGGAACATCTAGATTAGACTACTGTAACTCCCTGCTCGCAGCGTGTCCTAAAAGCGCCATAAAAAAGCTTTCAACTGGTTCAAAATGCAGCAGCAAGATTACTAACAGGAACTAAAAGAAGAGAGCACATTACGCCGGTGCTCGAGTCTCTTCACTGGCTCATGTTGAGCATCCAAACAGAGCACTTCGCTGTCAAAATGCTGGACTTCTGGTGGTCCCAAGAGTCTCTAAAAGCACAGTAGGAGGGAGAGCGTTTAGCTCCCAAGCTCCTGTGTTGTGGAATCAGCTCCTGTCCATGTTAAAGAGGCCGACACAGTCTCTTCATTTAAGACCAGGCTTAAAACGTTCCTGTTACGAACAGAAATAAAAACCTACAGTTCCCAGCTACGCTGCCCTAGGAGCAACTATTTTTCATCATTTTATTTTATTTACACAGGGAAAACCCAATGAAAATGTCTCTTAAAAAGGCATAAAATGATTTAATTTAAAAAGTCTCTGTTTTTGTTCCACAGGAGGGAGCAAAGGTGCTGAAAGCCTTTTTTCCTGTCTCTGTGTTAAAACGATGGAATTGTAAGATAAAAATGTCCTGAGACCTCAAACTGTGAATACCTGATCTGATGTGCAATAAACTTGATCAATAATCAGGCAAAATGCCAACGAGAGCTTTATACACAAACAAAAGGCAGCGCTGTTCTCTTCGTGCATCCAATGATCACATTCTACTTTAGTTCTGTATCCTTAGAGCTGAACCTTAGAGCTGAAGCCCTTAGAGCTGAACCTTAGAGCTGAAGCCTTAGAGCTTGAACCTTAGAGCTGAGCCTTAGAGCTGAGCCTTAGAGCTGAACCTTAGAGCTGAGCCTTAGAGCTGAGCCTTAGAGCTTAACCTTAGAGCTGAACCTGATTAGTGGGGCTGATAACAAAAGTACCGTATTTTGCGGACTATAAGCCGCTACTTTTGTCAGATGTTTTGAGCCATGCGGCTTATTTAGAGGCTGCGGCTTTTCTGTGGTTTTTTTCTTTCACCGCTAGGGGCGAACTAACCGGAATTAGAATCAAAACTACAGAAAAGTTAAGCAAAGAAGCAGATGTGTTGCTTTTTTATTCAGCTAGCAAATAGAACACGGACGACAAATTACCAACTATAAATTATTTTCAAATTCTTGCCGCATCATTATGGAACCCAAACGAAGAAGTTCGTACGAAGCAAGTTTTAAGCTGAAGGCCATCGATCTTGCTAGGAAACCGCGCGGCTGCACGCAAGCTTAACATCAATGAATGTACGGTGAGACGCTGGAGGGGAGAGCACGCTGGAGGGGGGACAGCGGGACGAGCTCATGCGATGCCAAAAGTCAAGGAAAGAGTTCTGCGGCCTATACAAAAGGTGCGGCCTATGTATTGTTTTATTATCGTTTTTTTTAAAATAGAGCAAATGCGGCTTATATAGGGGAGCGGCTAAACGTCCGGAAAATACGGTAACCTAGGTTCGAGGGTGGATCTATAGAGAGCAACATATTTAATACTTCATACTGTGTAAAGGGCTTAAGGGGAAATACTTGATGATCAGGTCTATTTTCATGTATTTGGGCAGCAGCAACAGATGGAGCAGCAGCATCAAAGATATTTCCAGAGTCAGCAAAGTGCTGATTAAACGCATCACAAATATCTGTTTTTGTCGTCAAGCTCATTGAATCTTTAATCGTTTCATTTGGAAAAGAGGGAGTCGAATTTAGCCATTAAGATTTAACGGTTTTCCACAATGTTGCAGAATTACCCTGAGATTCTGTGAAAGTTTTGACGTAGTAAGATTTGGGGCTGATTTTTGGTCAAATGAAGTGACGGAATTGTCAAATATATTTGAGTTTGTTCAAAACGTTTAAGATCAAATATAATCCAGTAAAATACTACGGAAGCTCCAGTGAAGCCTACGAGCCAAACAAAGTTGTAGAAAGTACAGATGCTCTGTAATGTAGTCAAATACAATATATACTTATGTAAGGTACAGATACTTTTGCACTTTGTTACTTTCACTTTCCACCACTGCGGTTTGTCACTGAGAGTTCATAAGTTTGAGAGCTATAAAAAGACAACGTGATTATAGGAAATCTGGACCAAAACTGAACTGTGCTCGAGTGGACTTATGACAGGAACCAGAAGAGTCCTGCTTTAGTCTGCTTTAGTCCTGCTTTAGTCCTGCTTTAGTCTGCTTTTCCTGCTTTAGTCCTGCTTTAGTCCTGCTTTAGCCCTGCTTTAGTCCTGCTATAGTCCTGCTTTAGTCCTGCTTTAGGCCTGCTTTAGTCCTGCTTTAGTCCTGCTTTAGTGCTTTAGCCTGCTATAGTCCCTGCTATAGGTCCTGCTAATAGTCCTGCTTTAGTCCTGCTTATAGTCCTGCTATAGTCCCCTGCTGCTGCTTAGTCCTGCTTATCCTGCTTTAGTCCTCCTGCTATAGTCCTGCTTTAGTCCTGCTTTAGTCCTGCTTTAGTCCTGCTTTTTAGCCCTGCTTTAGCCCTGCTTTAGTCCTGCTTTAGTCCTGCTATAGTCCTGCTTTAGTCCTGCTATAGTCCTGCTATAGTCCTGCTTTAGTCCTGCTTTAGTCCTGCTTTTAGTCTGCTGCTTTAGTCCTGCTATAGCCTGCTAGCTGCTTTAGTCCTGCTATAGTCCTGCTTTAGTCCCGCTTTAGTCCTGCTATAGTCCTGCTATAGTCCTGCTATAGTCCTGCTTTGGTCCTGCTATAGTCCTGCTATAGTCCTGCTTTTGCTATAGTCCTGCTATAGTCCTGCTTTAGTCTGCTTTAGTCCTGCTTTAGTCCTGCTATAGTCCTGCTTTAGTCCTGCTATAGTCCTGCTTTAGTCCTGCTATAGTCCTGCTATAGTCCTGCTATAGTCCTGCTTTAGTCCGCTTTAGTCCTGCTATAGTCCTGCTATAGTCCTGCTATAGTCCTGCTTTGTCCTGCTATAGTCCTGCTATAGTCCTGCTTTGGTCCTGCTTATAGTCCTGCTTTAGTCCCTGCTCCTGCTTAGTCCTGCTTTAGTCCTGCTATAGTCCTGCTTTAGTCCTGCTATAGTCCTGCTTTAGTCCTGCTATAGTCCTGCTATAGTCCTGCTTGGTCCTGCTATAGTCCTGCTTTGGTCCTGCTATAGTCCTGCTGTCCTGTTAGTCCTGCTATAGTCCTGCTTTAGTCCTGCTATAGTCCCTGCTATAGTCCTGCTTTAGTCCTGCTATAGCCTGCTATAGTCCTGCTATAGTCTGCTATAGTCCTGCTATAGTCCTGCTATAGTCCTGCTATAGTCCTGCTATAGTCCTGCTAATAGTCCTCCTGCTTTGGTCCTGCTATAGTCCTGCTTTGGTCCTGCTATAGTCCTGCTATAGTCCTGCTATAGTCCTGCTATAGTCCTGCTATAGTCCTGCTTTGGTCCTGCTAATAGTCCTGCTATAGTCCTGTCCTGCTATAGTCCTGCTAGCTTAGTCCTGCTATAGTCCTGCTATAGCCTGCTATAGTCCCTGCTATAGTCCTGCTTTAGTCCCGCTTTAGTCCTGCTATATAGTCCTGCTATAGTCCTGCTATATCCTGCTTTGGTCCTGCTATAGTCCTGCTATAGTCCTGCTTTGGTCCTGCTATAGTCCTGCTTTAGTCCTGCTTTAGTCCTGCTTTAGTCCTGCTATAGTCCTGCTGCTTTAGTCCTGCTATAGTCCTAGTCCTGCTATAGTCCTGCTATAGTCCTGCTATAGTCTGCTTTTGGTCCTGCTATAGTCCTGCTTTGGTCCTGCTATAGTCCTGCTTTTGGTCCTGCTATAGTCCTGCTTTAGTCCTGCTATAGTCCTGCTATAGTCTGCTTTAGTCCTGCTATAGTCCTGCTATAGTCCTGCTTTAGTCCTGCTATAGTCCTGCTATAGTCCTGCTATAGTCCTGCTATAGTCCTGCTATAGTCCTGCTATAGTCCTGCTTTGTCCTGCTATAGTCCTGCTTTTGTCCTGCTATAGTCCTGCTTTAGTTAGTCCTGCTTAGTCCTGCTATAGTCCTGCTTTAGTCCTGCTATAGTCCTAGCTTTGGTCCTGCTTTAGTCTGCTATAGTCCTGCTATAGTCCTGCTTTAGTCCTGCTTTAGTCCTGCTTTAGTCCTGCTTTAGTCCTGCTTTAGTCCTGCCTTGGTCCTACTAAAGTCCTGCTTTGGTCCTGCTTTAGTCCTGCTTTAGTCCTGCTTTAGCCCTGCTTTGGTCTTGTTTTTGTCCTGCTTTGGTCTTGTTTTGGTCCTACTTTGGTCTTGTTTTTGTCCTGCTTTGGTCTCGTTTTGGTGTTGTTTTGGTCCTTCTTTGGTCTTGTTTTGGTCCTATTATGGTCTTGTTTTGGTACTGCTTCGGTCCTGTTTTGGTTTAATTTTGGTCTTGTTTTGGTCCTGCTTTGGTCTCGTTTTGGTCCTGCTTTGGTCCTGCTTTTGTCTCGTCTTGGTCTCATTTTGGTCTTGTTTTGGTCCTGCTTTGGTCCTGCTTTAGTCCTGCTTTGGTCTTGTTATGGTCTTGTTTTGGTCCTACTTTGGTCTTGTTGTGGTCTTGTTTTGGTCCTACTTTGGTCTTGTTATGGTCTTGTTTTGGTTCTGCTTTGGTCTTGTTTTTGTCCTGTTTTGCTTCTTTGTGGGCGGGGATAGGGGGTAGGTTAAAACAGGATTTTTCTGAGCACTTGAACCTCTGTGGCACGACCACACAGGATTAACTCAAACACGCAGGAATCACTCAAAACACAACTTTTGAGCAAACGAATGATGAGCAAACACAGTTGTAAAGGATGAAGCTCATTCATTTAGCAGAATACGTCTCCTTTAAACATGGGTAAATGTTCCATGAAGCCCTTTTAACCCCGTGTGTGCGCCATCCGCAGGTGGGCCCGTCTCCCGTCCTCACCATCCCGGACGACCCGAGGGTGACGGGCTCCTTTGACCTAAACCACTTCTCCGTGCGGATCATGTCCGTGGACTACCAGGCGTCCGGCCCCGCCCCACACCTGTGTCCCGGGCCCCGGCTCAACTTCAGCGAGGACTCCCGCGTGGTGCTGGGAGACTCCGCCGAGGACGCCCACGCCTACGTCCACCACGTGACCCTGTTCGACCTGGAGGCGAGGGGGATGGTGCGCCCCTTCTGCATGGCCTACGTGTGCTCGGACCAGGCCAAGCTCATGGAGAGCTTCTGCGAGCTGTCCAGCGGCTTCTCCAGGGCCTCGGACAGTCTGAAGACGGGCAACAGGCAGGCCTTCTCCACGGAGCTGCAGAGGAAGCTCCAGGAGCTCGAGTAAGTGCAACCAACCCGTCGACTGACCTTTTGACCCTATTCACGGTTGGAAATACTGGCGTTACTGTAAGTGTGTAGACCGTTTGTGGTTTAAGGGGACACATTTTGCTAAATCAACTTTGACAAGCTTTTAACCTTGTTTTGTTTTGTTTTCTCATCATTAGTTGACTCACAGTTCATTTTCATTGATTGATTGATTGATTTACACCTACCCCCTATCCCCGCCCACATCCCCATACTTGGTGTGATGATTTGAAATGTAAAGACTCCGAGGCTGCGTACGGCACTTTTCGGGGCTCATGCTTTTTTTGTGCTGCCCGAATGTCCAGCAGGTGAAAAAACGAGTGCTCTCAAAACATTTCCCACAATGCACCATGAAAAGTAGTGTCCAGGCCTGGTCACTAGACGGGTCATTAAAGACCCCCACAATATCAACGTTTCCTTTCTTTTGCCGATTATCGCGATTAATGGTAAAATCGCAATATTTCCCCTCGCCATAATCGTGACATCCATAGTTGCAACCCTAAAAGGCCCGACCGTGAACACGTACCATATTTTTGACCCAACAAAAATATGCAAAAAGAAAGGTAAAAACTCAAACTAATTCAAGGTATAAAACGAATACTAAAGTAAAAAAAGTATATTTAATTAAATAAGGCAAGGCAAGGCAAGTTTATTTGTAGAGCACAATTCGTACACAAGGCAATTCAAAGTGCTTCACAACAGGAAAAAAATGCATTAAAATCACAAAGACATGGCATTTCAGTCATATGCAGAGCCAAACAAAACAGTTTTTAGTTTAGATTTGAACATTGCCAGAGTAGAACCTGTCTCACATCCTCAGGAAGACTGTTCCAGATTTTAGCTGCATAAAACTGAAACGCACATTCCCCATGTTTAGTCCTGACTCTGGCACCAGCAGGAGGCCGGTCCCTGAGGTCCTCAGAGTCCGAGATGGTTCATATGGCACTGACATGTCCGAGATGTACTTTGATGCTAGGCCATGGAGAGACTTGTATACAAGCAGAGCTGCTTTGAAGTCTCTTCTCTGAGCCACAGGGGGCAGTGCAGAGACCTGAGCACAGGACTAATGTGATCGTACTTCCTGGTTCTAGTCAGGACCCGAGCAGCGGCGTTCTGGATGTACTGCAGCTGTTTTACAGCTCGTTTGGAGAGGCCAGTGAGCAGGCCGTTACAGTAGTCTAATCTACTAGAGACAAACGCATGGATAAGTCTCTCCAGGTCTGGTTTAGACACTAGACTTTTGATTTTGGCAATGTTTTTTAGATGGTAAAAAGCTGCTGATGTGATTGATCTGACGCGGGCTGTTAAAATTCAAATCTGAGTCCATTATTACCCCCAGATTTCTAACTTGATGTGTAGGTTTTAGAGCGAGACTCTGGAGCTGCTAACACTTTCTCTTTGTTTCTGTGGCCAAAGACGATGATTTCAGTCTTGTCTGAGTTCAGCTGGGAGAAAGTTGTTTTGCATCCACACACTGATCTGTTGGATGCAGTGACAGAGTGAATCCACTGGTCCATATTCACCTGCCGTCAGTGAAACATAGATCCGAGTGTCGTCTGCGTAATTGTGAGAGGACACATTCTGGCTGCGTATCAACTGACCTAACGGCAGCATGTAGAGGTTGAACAGAAGGGGTCCCAGGATTGACCCTTGGGGCACCCCACAGGTCAGGGGCATCTGGTCTGAGACACAGTTACCAATTTCGATAAAGAATTTCCTGTCTTCCAGATAGGACTTTAACCAGTTTAGAGCAGTGCCAGTGATGCCCACCCAGTCCTCTAGTCTCTGTAAGAGGGTCCCATGATGGACAGTGTCAAAAGCAGCACTCAGATCTAACAGAATTAAGACTGAGGCTTTGCCCGCGTCAGTGTTCAGATGGATGTCGTTTGTCACCATGACAACAGCAGTCTCAGTGCTGTGATGAGGTCTAAAACCTGAAAACATCAAATGAGTTGTTTTTTAAGAGGAAATCAGTGAGCTGTTGGTAAACAACCTTTTCAAGGACTTTGCCCCAAAATGGCAGATTAGAGATGGGCGTGGCATGACTCAGTACTGCGGCATCAAGACTGCTCTTCTTTAGGAGAGGCTTTATGACCGCAGTTTTCAAAGACATTGGGAATGTTCCAGATTGAAGCGACATGTTAACTATGTGAGTGAGTGGTGCTAACAAACTGTTCAGCACAGACTTTAGAAATCTGGAGGTCACACATCGAGGCAGCATGTAGATGAACTCAGGCTGGTGATGATCTCCTGGACAGTTTTGTCAGTTACAGGTGCAAAGTGAGTCAGCTCTAAGTGTGTAGGTGGTTTGAGGGTTATTTTTTGCACTGTAGAATTTGATAGCATTTTTAATGCCCTGAACTTTGTCATTAAAGAATAATGCAAACTCATTACACTTGGATGTGGAAATGAGTTCTAACGGCAGCTGAGCTGGAGGGTTTGTTCATCTGTTACTGTGGCAAACAGGACACGCGAGTTGTTACTGCAGCTTCCAATTATTTCAGAAAAATATCCTTCCCTAGTTCTACATATAAAATGAGGTTGTACATGTACAACTTCTCTCTGTAAATCTCTTTCTGAACTTGGAGCTTCGACTTTCGCCATTTTCGTTCGGCCCGGCGGCACTCCCTTTTCTGTGCCCTGACCGAAACATCATTTCTCCATGGCGCCTTCTGCTTATTTTTAACAATTTTAGCCTTCATATGGACAATGGTGTCGAGAACATTCAAAACACCAGATGTAACAGAGTTCAACAAATCATTGACATTAGAACATGAGACATTTTCAAAGTTAATCATTTCCATAAACAGTTTTCCCGTGCTGTCATTTATGTGTCTCCTCCGGACAACTGCAGGACCAGCTGGTGGTTTGGGAAAAAACAGACAGGTCAAAGAAGACACAGAAATGATCAGACAGAGCAACATCGACCACATTGACGTTTGAAATATTAACCCCTTTTGTAATTAGAAGATCTAGAGTGTGCCCTCTGCTGTGGGTGGGGCCACTCACGCGCTGAGTAAGACCGAAAGTTTCAAGGACAGCATGAAGCTCTTTCTGTCACAAATATTATCAACATTAACATTGAAATCACCTGTTATAACCAAACCATCAAAGTCTGTGCATACGACTGAAAGCATCTCAGTAAAATCATCAATAAAACTTTTGCAGTGCTGAGGAGGCTTGTATAAAACAATGAAGAGAATGGATGGAGACTGTTTTAGCTCAATTTTAAAGGCTACGTACTCAAATGTTGAAAACACCCCAAAGGACAACCTGTGGGTAACTATTTCATCTCTAACAAAAGCACACACACCTCCTCCCTTTTTGTTTTCTCATGTTTCAGATTCAAACATAAAGTTGGGTGGAGCAGACTCTATTAGAACTAAATTTCCTGTGTTTTTGTCAAGCCATGTTTCAGTTAAAAACATAAAATCAAGATTATAAGAAGAAATAAAATTATTAATTAAGAATGATTTGTTACATAAGGTTTCTGTGAGACTGGGCGTTATCTTTTTACAGGGATATGAATCAAATTTCTCAGATTGGGCAGTCTGACTCGCATTTTGTTTCCCCATCTGTGTGATAGCTCGAGGGGGGAGGCTGTTTTTACACAGGGCCCCGGGTTGGTTTGATTTTTAATATGACTATAAGTCCCGGCAACGCTGAGACCCAGTGCATCCTAGCTATGGGAGATACCAGGTGAAAGGCGAGGGGGGATAGGTGGGGGGACTTTTGTTGGTGCAGCGGGAGCAGGTGAGCGTTTGGGACCAGGTGAAAGGCGGGGGGTTTTGGTGGGGGTGATTTTTTTCTGTGTAGCAACAGTCAGGGGAGAGTTCATCATCGTTGATATCAGAACTCTTGCTAAAATAGGTGTGAGTGGAGCCATCTTAATGCCTGATTTGATCAGATGTTCAAGATGGCTGGGAAGACCCCTGGGTGAGAGTGGAGATGGAAAGGAGAGTGAGGAATCTGTAGTGGGAGTAGATGTGAGGGCAGGGGCGATGGCGGGGATACTGCCGGGCCCGCCACAGATGGGTCCAAGGCCTTTGATGAGGACCGTGCAGGAAAGAACTGAAATGACTCCTGCGCTAGCCGTGGTGAAGATTGTTGTGGTGCTGCTGCAGATGAGTCCTTCGCTGGAGGTGGTGGAGGTGATCGTGGAGCAGCTGGAGTTGAATTCTTTGCTGCAGGTGGTGGAGCGGCTGCTAATAAATCCTTTGGTGGAGGCTGTGGTCGTGGTGCTGCTGATGTTGAAACTTTGGCTCGGTCTCTGGCTGATGGAGCAGGAATTTTTCTCTCATTCCTCTCTTCTCTAAGTATCTGCTCAGGACCTTGTCCAGGCCAGCCTGTCCAGGGCCCAGCCTGTCCAGGCCCAGTCCAATGCCTCAGAGTGTGGAGCAGGTTCTCTGTCAGCACCCTCACTCCACCTCTACAGAGGTGTGGGCCATTTCTCTTAAACAGGTCCTCTCGTTTCCAGAATAGATAGAAGTTCTCAATGTAGTGCAATTCTCTTGTTGCACACTCTTTAGACAGCCATGTGTTCAGCTGAAGCAGCCGGCTAAACTTGTTTATCTTCCTGTCAATGTTTGGAAGAGGTCCACTTATGAATGTTTTTATTTCCATTTTATCAAGCTCGTCGAATAACTCCAAGAAGTCTCTTTTCAAAACTTCAGTCTCTTCGCGTCGTGTGTCCACTGCGCCCACGTGCACAATCAGCTGTTTAACTCCTTTGTGTTTGGCCAAAACATTAGAAATACGTGACGTAATCTCAGTGACTGTGGCGCTGGGAAAAGAATGTGTTTTGATTTTTTCATGCATCACGTGACTTATCGCACCCCAATCAAGACGACCTTGACGTTCGGCACAGATTCTCTCTCTGTCTCTGTCTTCCTTTTCGGCACGTCATGTCTCCCATTTTCCCTTTGTTCATTTATTTCAGTCTTTGAAAGTGGTAAAAATCTGTTTGTGAGCTGTATTTCAGGTGGCGTTACATTATCTTTGTATTGCTTAGGCTTTGCACTGTTTTCCTGGTCTTTAGAGAGTTTTGGAAACGAAACAGAGTCACTCCGGTTTAAATTGAAAGTAGCTGTTTTTCTTGTAAAAAATGTGGACTTCTTACCACTGGATGACACAGGGATTGTATCGTGCAGTCCTTTTTCAGATTCCAAAGCAAATATCCGTGCTTGTAGCTCATGAATTTCTTGTTGAAATTTCCAACAGCGTTTACAGGAGTTTGTTTCTCTTCTCACGGACATGTCGCTGGTTCGTCAGATTTGTTGATTAAAACTCTAAAAATGTTCTTAAAATCCTTGGTTGACTTAAAAAAAGTCATAACAAAAAATGTTTGGAAGACAAAAACTGATTTAAAAGCAAAATAAATAAGGAAAGCAGCTGAAACAGGCAGGAGCAAGCAGGGAAGCGTCTGCACTTCAAGCAATAATTACGTTATTTTCCTTTAAACATTTAAGAGTTTTTTCTGAGGCTCAGGGGGAGAGGACTTACTACTCCAGGTATGTTTCTGATGAGGGAAAAGGGCCGGACCTAACCCTCAGGGGGGGCATGGGGGTTGGCATTGGGGGCTTAGTGTCGCATCATGATACACAGCTGCCGTCATCTGCACCACCCACATCAGAACACTCATCGGTGAAGCACATCTACGGCCAGGGCTGGGCAGTTAACGGGAAGATCGCCAGTTATTTGGGGTAACGTCATTAACGAGCTGCAGCTCCGCCCCTTTGTATTTAAATGATCCCTGAATGGACTGAGACAAAATCTGAAAAACTCCCAAAGACTCCCGCACACGGACCACTGAGATGTGTTTATGAGCCGGGGGGGAGGAGCCAAAACTCCAATGGACCAATCAGAAAGTGACATTTGAGCTGAGGAGTAAATCGAGTGCTCTGTTGTTACACGGGAGGCGGGGCCCTTCACAGCAGCAGGGCCCTTCACAGCAGCGGGGCCCTATTCAACTTGTTTATGTTTGTGTAAAAGAAGGTCCGGCTCTGTGAGGGTCGTCTGTGTAATGTTACAACACCGTTAAAAGCTCAAAGTCCTTTTTACACAGTGTGTCCTTTTAATGGAACAATGATCCAGCCCTGAACCCTAAAAAAACCCCTCGTTTGTTCCCATTGTTGTGGTCTTCAGATTCATGCGCCTGTCCCTGAAGAAAGAGGCGGTTCTTTCACCAGCCGCGGCAGAGAACGGCCGGGCGGCGGGAGAACCCTCGGACCTGGAGGCCTTGGACCTCTCCATCCTGAACCACCGCGAGCTCCTGCGCCAGGTCACCTCCTACCCCAACAGGAAGCTCAAGCAGCCCGACTTCCTGCCCTACGACACCGCCGACTCGCTCCCGGACACCTCCCTCCTCTTCCTGCCCTGTGACCCCGCCCCCCGGCGCCAGCTCAAGAGCCTGCCCGAGCTGTGCAACCCGTACTTCCTGGCGCTGATGAAGGAGCAGTTGGCGGACACGGAGGCCAGGCTGCGCGGCGACCGGAGCGTGCTGAGGACCTCCTCCGTCCTCGGCTCGCTCTCCAAAGGCCTGGCGCTCACTCACTTTCTGTTTGAGCTGTGGGCGAGCGACGATGTCGAGGGGGAGGAAGAGGAGGAGGAGAAGAGCAGTGTCAGAGGTGGGTTCGACTACTCGTTCCACCACAAAGGGAACATGATTATATTTAAGATTTGACTCAAAATGCCTTCATTTTTCAGGTTCATAATTGTACTTCCTGTTTGGACATTTGTTTGTCTGTTCCTATGTCAGTCCAGTCCTTGATTGTTGGTGACGTTTGTGTCCACGGCAGGGTTTCTGAGGCCCAAGTACATACCGTATTTTGCGGACTATTAGCCGCTACTTTTGTCAGATGTTTTGAGCCATGCGGCTTATTTAGAGGCTGCGGCTTTTCTGTGGTTTTTTTTCTTTCACCGCTAGGGGCGCACTAACCGGAATTAGAATCAAAACTACAGAAAAGTTAAGCAAAGAAGCAGATGTTGTTTTTTATTCAGCTAGCAAATAGAACACGGACGACAAATTACCAACTATAAATTATTTTCAAATTCTTGCCCCATCATTATGGAACCCAAACGAAGAAGTTCGTATGAAGCAAGTTTTAAGCTGAAGGCCATCGAGTTTTAGCCAAATAATATACCACATTTATTTTGTGAAACGAATATTTAAACTCTCAGAAAACTAAATTGTCCCTGCGTTTTAGATGGAATGTCGCTTATTGATGACATCAGAGGGTTCCTGTTTCAGAACTCGACACTGCTGCTTGTCATTTTCAACTTTTATTTAAAACGTTTTCTTCACAAACTGTCCCTGTCATGAGGTAAAACTATGATCGTATTCACCACACGTTCTGTCCCACCAAACATAATGGTAACAATTAGAAAAACATGAACCCCAAATATGCACTTTAATCTTTGTCACAGAGTGATGTGAAGATGTCCCAAACAGACCTATTTAGTATTCTGTGACCTGCTCGAGGGGGTTCCATCGGCTGTTGGGATTAAACCAGATTTCCTTTGTTTTCTTTGCATTCAGTTAAGCCACGTTTCGACTGGCCCGGCCCACCGAGGCGGTTCACTTTGGAGTGTCTACTTCTGGGTTATCCTCAGCTTTTTCTGCATATTTTTCACTTCTCTGCGCCTCAACATCGCGTTTTAACCCCTCTTTATGTAATGCGTTCGTTTGGATAATTATGCGCTGGAAATATAACATTTTGGGTCTTGATGCGAGTGCCGTGCGTCGATAAACAGGAAACGGCTGTTGCTAACGTTGTGCTAGCTTTGTTTTGCTAAGTTTGTTGGCTCAACATGTAATTTAGCATCCGCGCAAAATACAGCTTCTTCTCCATCGATAAAACTCTCGTAGATTGCTCAAGCAGGACAAATGTAAGGCGTCAACTGACTGCTGCCCCCCTGTGGTCACTGTGAACAGCTCCAAGTGGCTCCGAGGCCCCTGACGCAGACCCGCCAAGCCTGGAGTCCTTCTACTCCTGCGTGGAGGAGCTCCCCATAAAGATGGAGGCAGAGCGCGGGCGCACGGTGACCCCTGACCCCAGCGTTTCCACGGACATGACTGGAAGCGTGAGCAGCAGCGACAGCATCGAGGTGCTGGGGACGGAGAAGTCTTTCCGCACACAGCAGGGCATCAGCGGCTGCGAGGGCAAAGGTACGATTCACTAAGAAACCTTTTCAAAAGGCAAGAAATGTGCGGAACTGCCTAAAATACTGTTCCACCTGCTGATGTCATGAGGTGGTGCTCCTCCCACTTGACTTTAGTAAAGTGTTGGTTCTAGATTTGTGTCCCTCTTTTTAGTTAAGATATGCTGTATCTTAACAAACCTTGACACGTTTCGACGGTTGGTTGGTGTGACGCCTCTTAAGAGCTGTTGTTGCTAGGCGTGGCCGACCTAACTGATCTGATGTTGCCGATTTACTGATCAGATCGCTGCAAACGCAATAAATCCACATTATGGACCGGGACAGTTCAAGGATCAGCAACCAAGAGTCCAATATATACAAACTCTAGATCAAGGAAGCGACAGAACTGCACATCGAATCGAGACGGAGGAGCTTTCCACCCGCACGTGGGACACACTTACACAACAACCAGCGGGGGCGTGGTCAGGGGGCGTGGTCAGGCTGGACGCTCTTAAAACGCGGCACACCAACCATCAAAACATGTCAAGGCAATTGCGTCGCCTCCGACCTATTGTCTGATTTAAAAAGAACACAACTATTCTAATCAAGACAAGATGAATGTGTGAAAGGTTTTGAGTTTAAAGTTCATAAAACTGTGCCCAGACCTGAGGTAAACATGTTTTGAGGCCCAAGTACACTGTCTGAATCAAGTGGGCCGGCGATGTCCAAGACTCGTGTGGTGGGCCGTTTTATCTCAGTCAGATCACTGTCCCAGAACACACAAGGGTGGGCCACCTGGCAGTATTTCCCTGTGGAACCTTTCCCCCACCACTGACGAATATGTCCCCACTCTTGCTCAGTCGAAAGATCCCTTCTTTTCCCCATTTATGTTTAATCCCTAGAAGAGTGGCTGTTGATGCATTTATATCATTCAGGTGTGATTCCTTTTGAAAGTTCCATGATTCACATTTCTTCATAAAAATGTCAATCAGATTGCTTGTTTTGCTTGGTTTAATTTGCTGCTTATAATAACGATATAATATTTGTAAATACGTGTTTCTCCGAGTCAAAGGACTCTTTTTAAAGTAGTGAAACTCAGAATCTTCTACATCCGGCTCCTTTTTTAAATACGCTTAAAACCACTCTCTTGCTTGCAACACCAGCGATAGATTTACTGAAGAGCAACGTTTTCGGTCTTTGGTCATGCAAAAGCTTTGGACGTGGGAAAACCATGGCAACACGGCTCATAAAAGTAGATTTTTCATCCTTTAGTGTGTCACCATGCCAAGCGAACTGTGAAAACTGTTCAACTGCCGATAGAAAACATGAAGTGCACCTGAACCTTTACTATGAACATGCAGTTCTACGAAATATTCCAAATCTATTTCATTCTCTTCTCTCTTGCGCACAGAGCCTCCGGGCCTGATGGTGGAGCTCTCAGCCAAGCGTGTGCCTGCAGACGTGGGCGTGAGGCGGGGGAGAGTGTACGCCCGGAGAGCCAACAGCGAGGACAGCATCGAGGTCCTCAGCACCACAGACTCCATCATCCCTGAGGACCTGAGCGCCATCACGGAGGAGGCGGAGCACTGCCCTCTGACCAACGAGGCACAGACTGGGGCACCGCCGGAAGTACACCCTGGGGCACGGTCTGAGGAACAGCCTGAGGAACAGTCTGAGGAACGGTCTGAGGAACGGTCTGAGGAACGGTCTGAGGAACGGCCTGAGGAACGGCCTGAGGAACGGCCTGAGGAACGGCCTGAGGAACGGCCTGAGGAGCCTGAGGCACGGCCTGAGCCTGAGGCACGGCCTGAGGAACGGCCTGAGGAACGGCCTGAGGAACGGCCTGAGGAACGGCCTGAGGAACGGCCTGAGGAACGGCCTGAGGAACGGCCTGAGGAACGGCCTGAGGAACGGCCTGAGGAGGCACGGCCTGAGGCACGGCCTGAGGCACGGCCTGGTGTACCCCCTCCTAAGCCCCTGCCAGAACCTCCACCACAACAACTAGAGGTCAGACTGAAGAGCACGCGTGTCCAGGAGGAGCACGGGGCAGCAGCAGGTGAGTACTTTAACCTTTTTGTGTCAATCCTTTGAAAATGCCAAACTAAGTTCTATCAGAAGGAGCGGTGCAAGAAACAGATGTTTAAATAAAGTAATGTTGTCGACACAAACACTTTTACTCAAACGACTGTAACACTCCAGTATAATACTCAACTAGGAGAAAAAGTACAATGTCAGAGCACCTCTGGACCAGCAGGTGGCGCTCCCTCCACCAGAAAAGTTACATGTTCACATCAAATCTTTATTTTACCTTCATGTTTACAATTGTAATGTTGCTTTAGTTGGTTTTTCAATTTATTATAAAAAACAAATAGACCAAGATTAGATCCAAAGGAAAGAGAAGCTCGAAGAACAAACCCGAGTAAATGTCTCCATATTTAAGTTCAAAGTCATCAATATTTTCATGTTGTCAACGTCCAGAGTTATTCTGACCAGTCCGTCCGTCATCCATTTCCTTGTTTCTGTTTTGCTGCAGCCCAAAGTACACTCCACACGTATCCATCAATTATTTCCACAGTTGGAGTTTTGCGTCCGAGGGTACTTCCTCTTACCCACCTGTGCAGAAAACTACTAAAAAGTACAATTTCTTCAAAAAGTCACTTGTAAATGTAACCATGTGTCTGCCCCACAGCAGAGGCCCCGCCCCCTCCCCTCGGACTGCCCCGCCCCTTCCACTCTCACCCTGGTGCAGTCCCTCCAGGCCACCTCCCTGTCCGCGGTCACTCGCTGGTCCCAGGGCGGCGCTGCTCCGGCTCGGCTGCTCAGCGTGGACGAGCGCTCGGATTGCACCAGTGCCACCGGCTCCTCCGACCACTCGGCCCTGTCCATGCTGTCCTCCGCCCGGGGCCTCAGGAGGAGGTGCAGGAGGCGCAGGAAGGCAGGTCTGCGGGCGCTGCGCTTCCTCAAGCAGCACTCCTTCTTCCAGCACGTGCTCTACTGCCTGCTGTCCGGGCGCCCCCTGGTGGTGCTCGGGGGAGACGAGGGTCTAGTGAGGAAGGTGGTGGACGGGCTGAGCCTGTTTGTGCCCGCGCCTGGTCCGGACCAGCGCGCCGTCCTGCCCAGTCTGACCAGCCCTCTGCAGCTCACAGACCTGCTCACCTGGAGGCTCATCGGCATACGCAGGTAGGACAGGGCACCCGTCAGAGCACCCGAGAGCACCCGTCAGAGCACCCGTCAGAGCACCCGTCAGAGCACCGTCAGAGCACCCGTCAGAGCACCCGTCAGAGCACCCGTCAGAGCACCCGTCAGAGCACCCGTCACACTAAACTTGCCTTACATTTATTATGTTTTCATTGCTCAAAAATACCCTAAAGATGCATTCTTACTGTGAGCGGGGACGCCTCTCCACAGATCTGACCTACATAACTTGGCTAGTAACAATATTGCATTAAAATGATCCAACTCCATGGAGACAAAGCAGTAAAATCTCCACGGAGACAGGCAGACCCTCCCCCAGAAAAGTGACCTAGTGTGCCTTTATGTATCCCGTTCTAACAGCGGTCCGTCTGTGTGCCGTAGGGTGTCGGGCAGCGCCTCTGTCGGCGTGGTGACCTCTCTGAGCCGCTACAGCCGTTACCTGTGTGTGCTGGACCTGGACCACAGGACCCTGAGGGCCCCGGCTTACTCGGGCGCTCTGATTGGCCGGCTGGCAGACGCTCAGTGTGGCTTTAGCAAAGGCCTGACGTACCTGCTGCACCTGGAGAGTGAACTGAGCGCGCTCCAGAACCAGGCTCTGCTCTACGCCTTCTGTCCTGCTTACAGACAGCGCCCCCTACTGACAGACTGTGACCGCAGAGTACTGCACTTCCTGTCGGACCTCATGGCCCAGCACCATGCCGGCGGTGGCCCCCCAGTGTTAGACTTCAACTACAGCTCTGTGCCTCTGCACAGGAACACTGCTGCCCCCTAGAGCCCGGGACATGTCACTTTACCTGAGGACAGTGCAATACTTTGAGTTGACTCATTTTAACAATGATTTATTAGATCTTCGTTTAAGTCCAAAGGTTCACTTGAGTCACAGCTGAATAAGGTTTACTCGTGCACTTTGTAATGTTTTAACAGAAGATGAGCTTCACATGAACAGATCATTTTACATGATTATATTTTATTGTTTGACTGTATTCTGAGAATCTTTTGACCACGAAACATTCTCAGGCTTAAACAAACTGGCACTGAAATGTACTGTAAATGCAGTTTTTTACTCGATTGACGATTGTTACGAGATGATATTACGCACCAGCTGAATGTAAAGATCAGCCAATCTCGCTCGAAGACTGTTTTTCTCCTGATCAAACGCATTAAAAACACTGCTGAATAATATGTTTGCACCTGCTTTTTGAAAAACTTTTGACTTTTATTTAACAGTTATACCTGAAGCCATCAATGATTGGTGCAAATAAAAATAGACTTTAAAAACACAATTTGGGTCTTTAGCGCTCGCTCTCTTTCATACAGAAGCAGAACTGAATAAAGTGACTGAAACAGGAAGTCCACTGGCAGCAGCATCAGCAGGGCTTCGTCTGTGCAGACCTCCACCTCAGGAGCCGGGCCTCTCTGGAGACCTCTGCTGGACATCTGGGAGAACACAGAGTAAAGACAAAAAGCATATTGTCACAGTAATCGGATCACAAAGTGAGGTGAATAGAATCAGAATCGGAAAGAGTTTATTGCCATTGTCAATGAACAAAATTCACAAACATAGGAACTTGTCTCGGCCTTAAGGTGCAACATAAAACACTGAGCAATAATAAAACAACATATATTCAATCAAAAAAGGGCATGCATTAGGAAACAATTTAAAATTACTATACAATAAAAATAAAAATAGGCATTACTATGTACACAAGTTTACAGTTATGTTTAAAGTTATAGTGCAGAAAGTGACAGTGCAGTGAGTGGATGAATATTTGCAGTTAAATCGACAGGTGTTTTGAAGTGTTCATGAGTCCAACGGCAGAGGGAAAGAAACTATTCTTGTGGCGGGAGGTTCTGGTCCGGATGGACCGTAGCCTCCTGCCTGAGGGGAGTGGTTCAAACAGACCATGTCCAGGGTGAGAAGGGTCAGCTGTGATCCGACCTGCTCGTCCCAGAGCCCTGGAGACGTACAGGTCCTGCAGAGATGGAAGTCTGCAGCCGATCACCTTCTCAGCAGAGCGCACAATGCGCTGTAGTCTCTGTTTGTCCCTGGCTGTGGCTCCAGCGTACCACACGGTGATGGAGGAGGTGAGGATGGACTCAATGATGGCCGTGTAGAACTGCACGGTGGTGATGGGGGAGTCTGTCATGACGAGGGGGGGCTGGGGGGCTGTGGCTTTCCTTAAGTCCACGATCATCTCCACTGTCTTCTGGGCGTTGAACTCCAGATTGTTACCGCTGCACCAGGACACCAGCCGGTCCACCTCCCTCCTGTAGACAGACTCATCCCCGTCTGAGATGAGCCCGATGAGGGTGGTATCGTCCGCAAACTTGATGAGTTTTACGGAGTCGTGGCTGGAGGTGCAGCAGTTTGTTGTACAGGGAGAAGAGCAGAGGGGAAAGTACACAGCCCTGAGGAGCGCCGGTGCTGATAGTCCGAGTGTCTGAGACATTCTTCCCCAGCCGCACGCACTGCCACCGATCCGTCAGGAAGTTAGTGATCCACCTGCAGGTGGAGTCAGGCACGTTGAGCTGGGAGAGCTTGTCCTGGAGCAGAGCAGGGAGGATGGTGTTGAAAAGCAGAGCGGAGTCCACAAACAGGATCCTGGCGTAGGTTCCCGGGGAGTCCAGATGCTGCAGGATGAAGTGGAGTGCCAGGTTGATGGTGTCGTCTACAGACCTGTTGGCTCTGTAGGCGAACTGCAGGCGCAGGGGTCCACAGGGGGTCCAGCAGGGGGTCCAGCAGGGAGGAGGTGAAGGACTTGAGGTGGGGCAGGACCAGGCGTTCAAATGACTTCATGACTACAGACGTCAGCGCCACAGGCCTGTAGTCATTAAGTCCAGTGATCCGGGGCTTCTTGGGGACAGGGACAATGATGGCAGAGTTGAAGCAGGCTGGGACATGGCATGACCCCAGGGAGGTGTTAAAAATGTCTGTGAAGACGGGGGTTAACTCTCCTGCGCAATGTCTTAATGTAGCGGCAGAGACGCCGTCTGGTCCAGCAGCTTTTAGGGGGTTGGATTTCCGAAATAGCCTGTGAACATCCTGTCACAGTAACATCTGAAGACCAGGCGTTGTTGATGTAAAAACAGACTCCTCCGCCGCGTGTTTTACCCTCGGAGAGACCCTTATGACGATCCGCACGAAGAGGCAAAACCCCTCGAGCTGTACGGCGCCGTCCGGGATCGGCTCACTGAGCCACGTCTCCGTGAAGCACAAAAACAGGAGATGAAGAAAAGTCTCTGTTTCGTCTCATCAGCAGCGCCAGTTCGTCCATTTTGTTGGAGAGTGAGCGGACGTTGGAGAGGAAAATCCCAGGTAAGGGCGTCCGTGTACCGCGTCTCCTGAGCCGTACGAGGACCCCGCACGTTTTCCTCTCCTGCGGCGTCTCACTCTTTTAGCCAAAAGAAGGGCTAATTCCGCAGCAGAAACTAAAAAAACTGGAACTAGGTCCGTAGGAGTCTTTGTTCGGAAGGACAAGAGCTCTTCACGGGTGTAAGAGCACGCAGCACTGTCAGTGTATATCGTAACTCGCTTGCCCTCAGCAAGTGAACATGCTTCAGTTAACCCCACAAGCTCCGCTAGTTGAGCAGATGTTGGCTGTGGTACCATCTCTGCTTTTTCCACAACAAAATTAGACTCTTGGTTTCTTACTACTGCGTACCCCGCACTCAATGTATCGCCAATACGATAAAAAGACCCATCTGTCCAAAACTCTAAATCTGGATCCCTCAAAGGGAAAGCTTTCAAATCCGATCGGAGTTTTGAAAACCTTTCAACTTCCTTAACGCAGTCATGTGGTTCTCCATCATCTGTTGTTGGCAAAGTTTCCGCTGGATTAGCCGTGTTCCATCTCACTAAAGTAACATCTTGTTCTAAAAGCCTATGATAGTCCCTAAGCCTGGACATAGCCAGTATGTCTTTCCCATAGTTCAAAAGATTTCTCAAACTGTGATGCGTAAGAATTGTCACTGGATACCCCATTGTGACCGCTGATGCCTTATCATACATCAAATAAACTCCCACCATTGCTCTATAGCACCAAGGTAACCCCAATTCTACATCAGAATAAGCCATCGAATAGTAAAAAAGGTTTTATTGAATGACCGTACTTAACTCTTGTTCAATTCCAGCAAGATCTTCTTTTGAAATTCGATTGAAAAAATGTGGGCTCAATTTTAGTCCCAAAGGAAGTCTTTCATAACAATAATGTTGTCCTTTATAAGTGAATGCAAACAACCCTTGACTCTCTTCACTAAGTGGAATACTGAAGAAAGCTCCACACAAGTCCACTACAGTAAAATGGGTCGCTTCTGGTGGAATCTGAGTCAACAGTGTATGAGGGTCCTGTACATCCGATGTGATGTCCGCAAGCACTTCATTTACTGCTCTCAAATCATGTACCATGCGATAGGTTTCATCTGGCTTTAGTAATGGTAACAACGGTGTGTTACTTTGTGGGTTCTGCGTCATCTTCAGTACTCCTGCTTTTAAACGTCCTTCAATTTGTGATTCAATTCCTTTTATTGCCTCTCCTTTCATGGATACTGATTTCTCCAGGGAGGTTTGACCCCCGGTCTAAGTTCCAACTTTCACTGGTTGGGCTGATTTTACTAGTCCAATATCTGTGCTATGTTTTGCCCACAGATTTTCTGGAACCTGTTGCAACATTTCATTTCTCAGATGATCTTTTTCCATGTCGGCATTGAGCATTGACTCATGTGTCATCTGTACCGTCTGCGGTTCTCCATGGCCTTGTGATGAAACCATAATCTTTACGAATCGTTGATCTTCACTCCTCCAAATGTTATGATTCTCTCGCAATGGGCTGAACTTTGCTTTTTCAGCCTCAGCCATCATTGCACCTATATGCTTCTGTTCGTAGTTTTCATTTACCATCAATGTCACATGTGGTACACTGTTCTCAATTTCAAACTCTTTATCCGGATATTCATCAGCATTTATCTTCAAAGCTGCCCCTTGTGGTCCTAATACAATACAGCTTGAACCAAGTTGAACTTGTCCTGGCTGCAAATTCAACCATTCTTCTGGCTTCGACTTAGCAGCATCTTTAAAATATTTGAGAGTACAATGGAGCGGGTACTCCGGGCATTTTGCATCCGACAAATTTGCAACAATAAATTTCTCCCACAGCTTTGCTGAATCCAATAGATCTGCGCAGAGGTTTCCAATCCAATAGGCCAAAGAAGCCTCTGTCTCTACTTCCATCATTTGTTGTCGATATTCATCTTCTGGCACTGTCAGCCGTCTGGTGTACAATGAATTGTGCACTTCATTCTACATAATGCATCTCTTCTAAGAGTGGTATTGGTGTGTGTTCCGATACTAAAATAGGTATTTTTATCTCTTGATTTCTATAGCAGAGCTTAATTGGTTTGGTGAGAGGAATCAGCTGTTTAATTCCCTCGAACCCGATTGTCCGTACCAATTGGCCAGACATGGGGAGATGTATAGCATCTTTAGGCCTCAAGCATGTGAAAGCAGCTCCACAATCTGCCATCATTTCCAACGGGCGATCGTTCACTTCCACTTCTATCGTTGGATCTTTTTCAGGGCCTGACACTACCAGCTGACACCTCCCTCTCGGATCTTCTGGGCATCTCTAAAAACCTGGCTCCGGACCCATGTAAGGGTTTACCGGTCCTCTAGGCTGCTGAGCTTGTCCATTATATCCTCCTCCAAAACCTCTTCTGAAGCCTCCTCTGAAGCCTCCTCCTTCTTTATTACATTCACAAGCGTAATGTCCAAACTGTCCGCAGTTGTAACATTCTTCTGATGACTTCTGTTGACTCTGATTGAATTTTCCTCTATTTCCTTTATTGAAATTACCTCTATTGTAATTTCCTCGGCCTCTCATTCCCCAATTCTGCTGCTGATTAAAGACTGGTTGAGTGAAGGCGGTCTGTGGAACAAATGGCATCGTGTGGTGGTTGGATCTGAACCTGGTTTGGCTGTGTCTGAGGCAATGGTTGGTTTTGTTGAGGCTGATTCTGCATCACCACTGTTTGTGTCTTTTCTTTCTTCTTGGTGTCGATCAATTGTACTTGATTTAGCTTTCTAAGCACTTCCTGATCTTGTTCCCTTTGATCTTGTTCCTTTTTCCGATACAGCTCCACCTGATGAGCTATATGATCTGTGTAGACACTTTTTGTCATGCTTCCAAGGCCAACCACTTCTGCCAATTTACTTTTCACTGGTATGGACAAGCCTCTCTGAATTTTAGCTCGAAGAATAGATTGCTCCATTTGGTTCAACTCTGGATCGCTGCCAGTAACATTTCTCCAAACTTGATGAGCTCTTGTCACATATGCTCTTGGGTTTTCCTCCTGCCCAAGCGGTTGAAGAATTATATTGTCTGGATGAACATTTGTTGGAAACATTTCACGCAGTGCTCTCCATATCGATCCTTTACAGGCAACACACAACTCTGCATCGTATACTGCTGTTTTCCCATAGCGGTTGAGTCCTGCTTTTGTTAAGACTTCCTGCATCCCCGTCATACCTAGGATGATGGCTAGCAGTCTCTTCATATCTCCCATTGCAGCTTGGGTTCCCACTAGCATCTCCTACAGTTTCGCAATCCAGGGGTGTGCCCCATCTTGGAGTATGGGCAACTTCTCCAAGAAATCAGATATAGCAACACTCTGCCATGGTTTGTATTCCAAGGTTTGTCCTCTTGCTACTATAGGGCACATCTTCGGGCCTTTTACCCTTGATACTGCCCTATTACGCAGTTCATACTGTAAAGGCTCTGAATATGAACGCTGTTGACTTCCAGATGCTTCTCCTTCTTTTTCCACTCCTCTCCAGGATGCTGAATCAGAATGATCACTGTCTTTGCTTGAATCAGAACCATATTCTGAATCTTCATCACTGTCTTCTGTTTCAGTGTCATCAGTCTCCTTTCGTATTTTATAAGTCACTTTTATTGATTTCTTTCCTTTTTTCTCAGCTGCAGCCAACGCTTTCCTCACCGCTGGGTCATAACCACCCACTGCTCCTTCTTCTTCATCTTTGGTTAACATTCTTTTGAATTTTATCCCAAAGATTTTCAAACTTGACTTCTTCTTCTTGCCTTTGGATTTTGGGTACATCGTTACCGTTGTTGTAGCTTTACCAGTCTCTATAACTTGCTCATTGTCATCTTCAATTTGATATCTTCCATCTTGGGTCATCACTGGGAGCTGGGGATATTCCTTTACAATATCCTTTACTTTCTCATAAGGAGGAGGTTTCTTTTGCACTGCCTGTGTATGTGAGAATGGTCTATTAATCTCTGCCATCAACTTCTCCACTTCCGGCATGTTCTTCTCAATCTCAATCTTCATTTTCTCTCTTTTTTCTTTGTTAGTCTTCAACCATTTCACACCTTCATTTTCAAACAACTGCATCACACCCAGTTCAACTGTCCTCTTCTCTTTACGCCTCCGTCCACTTCTTCCTCTCTTCTGGTTCACTTTGTAGGTAGCAATCAACACTTGTAGTATTTTTAACTACATCCAAATTCAGAGTGCCCTCCACTGGCCAAGGTTGCTCAATGTTCGGCCAACGTCGATTCCACTTTTTGGGGATACTTTTAACAAGAGGGTTGTTTTTTCTGCACCACATCCACTGGAGTAATCAATCTCAGTGTCGCCATTATACTATTTTTATTTTATCTCCATCCATCCATCCATCCATCCATTTTCTACCGCTTGTTCCCATTAGGGGTCGCGGGTGACTGGAGCCTATCCCAGTGCCTTTGGGCCTTAGGCGGGGTACACCCTGGACAGTGGCCAACTCGTCGCAGGGCTAACACAGAGACATAGACACACAGACAACCATTCACTCTCACACTCATTCACTAGGGCCAATTTACAGTTGCCAATTTGACCTAACACATGCATGTCTTTGGACGTGGGAGGAAGCCGGAGAACCCGGAGAGAACCCACGGTAACACGGGGAGGACATGCAGACTCCACCCAGAGAGATCATGTGATGTAATGTTCGCCCAGGAATCGAACCCATGATTTCCTTCTTGGGAGGGGAGAGCTCTAACCGCTCTGCCACCGTGCACCCCCTTTTTTATTTTATCTATTTATCTTAATCCTTTTTTGTAGGAACTTTGCTCTAAATCAACTATGACTATTCAGCCGTTCAATAAAACCCCCACAGAGGACTGTTTGCCAACTTCAGAGGATGTGAAGAAATGGTGGTCAATGCCAACAAAAATCAAAGTTATCAATTTCTCCAATTCAAAATACAAATAACCAAAAAGTTCTCAGGACACGCAGTAGACCACTAAAAATTGTTCTCAATTGTTTGGGTTCCACAATATAATATTTTCACAATCAGTCATTGCCAAGTTCTTGCATAACAAAAGCCTCTCATTATAATGTGTTCATCTACAGTGTCTTAATGAAAGAATTTGTGGATAAATACACTGGCCTGATCAAGTCCTTTTCCTCCACTCGACTGGAAACGATGCTCTGCACTGTGTTGTCAAGCTGCTCCGTCTCCTGCTTCTCCCCTGCTTCACACCCGGCCTCTCATGCCACCAGAAAGGAAAAGAAAAACAGGAGTTTAGTGACAACCATGCGTTCACATCGTTCATATTTATTATTTGCCAACATCAGGTCATTTTAAACCCTTATCATGTAATCATTTGCATAATTAATTATCATTCATTTAATTATCCAGTAACCTATCTATTTTAATACCCTTATAAATAATTTACTTATCTTATTCATTCATTCTATCTATTTATCTCCATATATCTCTATTTGCTTATCTTCTAGTTATTTATTGTCTTATTACTCTCAATTGTTTCCTGAGAACTCCCCCCTTTTTTATTTAATCTATAATAAAACTGACAACAGGCCAGTAACAACACTGGCGGAGATGACCTCCTCCTCCTCGTCAACACACTTCACGTCCCAACATTTCCGTGCACTTTCTCTTGCCTTCTCTATCTCACACACATAGAAGGAGCCCATAGCTCCGCCCCCAACACTGCTAAACTTCCTCAGTCTTCTCCTGACTCTCGTACAGAGCACAACTCCCAAAACTCCAAAAACAAACCCCAAAACCAAAACTCCCTGGGCTCCAGAGGGCCAGCCTCAGAAACCCCCACTCACTGGATCCAAACACACACACAAAAAGAACCACAATCTACTAACTAAACTCGAGTAACTCAAAAAAATAAAAAAACATTGCAATCCCTTCACAATGGATCCATAAAGCATGCTTTCTTCAACTTCAACTTTTACTGTAACGTTACAACTAAACACAATGACCCCTTCCAAAGGTCGTTCCCCGGGGCAACTTCTTTTTCTTCTCAGTCGGGCAAACACTAACTTCCACAACTATAACTTCAAAAAGTCTTTTCTCTTAACTAAACTCTAAACTGGAGTCCCATTATAGCCCCCCTTGCCGGCTTGCCATGACTACCAAGTCAATGCGCACACACACGAGCCCGAGAGGGAGAGCTCCACATCTTGGCGGGTAGCACACCTTCACTTGGATACAACAGGTCTAACGCCGGTGAACATCTAGGCCCTTTCATGTCACTTCCGCCTGGGTCGAGATCCGCGCACGAAACCACGCCTCATTATTAAACTAAGTATTAAACTAAAAGCCCTTATGCAACTTCTGTGCAAATCTCTTCATCTTTAATCAAAACTCTACTCACATCTTGGCTCAACTGTATACCTTCACCTGGATACAACAGGTCTAACGGAGTGCAACCAAGGCCATAAGTTCACCTCCGCCTGGGTCGGGTTCCGCGTACCACAGTCTGCCTCAGTGATAGACAAAAACCAAAAAATAAACCCCCAATTTAGACGAGCTTCCACCACTACGCCACCTCAACAAGATTTGCAGCCACACTGATCTGTTGGATGCAGTGACAGAGTGAATCCACTGGTCCATATTCACCTGCCGTCAGTGAAACATAGATCTGATCTGGTCTGTCGTTCTGCATAGGATTGTGCAGTGAGGACACCCACATTCTCGCTAAAGCAGACTCAGATCAGACTGACTGCGGTCAGTGTTCAGGTGGATGTCATTTGTCACCTTGACAACAGCAGTCTCAGTGCTGTGATGAGGTCTAAAACCTGAAAACATCAAATGAGTTGTTTATTAAGGGGAAATCAGTGAGCTGTTGGTAAACAACCTTTTCAAGGACTTTGCCCTAAAATGGCAGATTAGAGATGGGCGTGGCATGACTCAGTACTGCGGCATCAAGACTGCTCTCATAAGGAGTTTCTCACTGTAGGAGCTTTTAGCAGTTACTGGTAACTGGTACTTTTTTTTTGTTAGAACATTTATTAAAACATGATTTATTTTGTGGACAGAACGATGTTTCACAGGTCTTTCCTTCCTGCTGCTGTCAGACTTTACAACAAACACTGTTCATAATCATGTGCAATACTGTTATACCCCTGTGCAATACTGTTATACTCAAAATTGTACTCATCTGATCACTCCCAAATCAAGAAGACATAAACCAATTCCTCGATAACACCCTCCTACCAAAACTCAACCTGGAACAACACTCTCGAAACAAATCAGCAAAGCACTATCTCATAGAATTGAACAACTTATACCACGTATCATTCATCCCGATCAGACCGGCTTTATAAAAGGAAGACACGCATCCAACACATACCCACAGATTATATAATTTACTGCATTACTCATCAATACAACAGAAAGACACACTCATAGCAACATTAAACGCAGGAAAAGCTTTCGATAGGGTCAATTGGAAATTTGCATTCACCACACCACAAAGATCTGGCTTTGGAGAGTCATTTATTAACTGGATCAAGATTCTATACACATCCCCATCTGCCACAATCACAACCAATGGACTAACATCACAAAGCTTCACACTACACAGGGGGACAAGGCAGGGGTGTCCACTCTCTCCGTCTCTATTCACCATTTTTTATTGAAACCCTGGCAACCCTGAAACCGCACAAGCCCATAAAATCTGTTATGTTCTCCTGACATAACAGGCAAATTGAGGGTGTCCAGAAAGCAATTTATATCATCATCTTTGTTGTCTGGAATGAAATTTTTTTTTTTTTTAATAAAAGAATTCAAATACTGATTGAATTTGGTCTTGTTTAGTTAAGATTACATCATTTTGCCTTTTCTGTATATAGTCATTTAGAAAATTTGTATCCACTCTCATAATATCTTTGTTTGGTAAAGAGCATTTCCTTAACTATTTCCCGCGAGGTCGGACCATTAATTTCTCCTCTTATCTTTTATTTCTTGTAGCATTTTAGGACACTCCTTTTATGCATGGTTTTCCTCAAACAATTACATTTTTTCTTGCGTACCATTTAGCTTTTTCTCCCTTTGTTTCTTTTTTTCGGAGGCTATTTCATTTTTTTTCCCCCTTGAGCACCTTTCTGTGGGAACTTCAGACCATCTTAAGCTGGGCAAAACGTGACCAACTAAAAATCAATTGTTTCTGTATACCTTTTTCCACCAGCGGTTTTGGCATTTTTACTATGAAGTTTGTTGATATATTGACTTTGCTTCAGGAAAATAGCCTACTGTAGCATTCTGGGCCCTGTCCAAAAAAAGAAAATGGTGTTTTTCCTGTCGACGTGACCAGGAAAAGGTCATTTCATCATTATTATCCAGACCAGTGCAGTGGTCTTGCATCTTCTGCATCAGAAACCAAACAGTTCATTAGGTTTGTGGCTCAGGGGAAAACTAAAATGCTGTGTTTTGCGTGAGAAATTTCTAGTAATTTGTGCACACACATGTAGGTGGCAATTGTAGAGGAAAACAGCAGGTAGATCGATTAGACAAAAGGAAAATACTCTTCATTTAAATGTACTGTGTAAAAGTGGACTGACTTCAATGTATGATTAGGATGACTGAGGATTTCACATTGTCACTTCACCTTGTGTAGTGAACTGGTTAGTAAAGGACCAGTTTTAAAATCAGACATTTAGTTCAGCTTTTTTACAGTAGTATGTACACATTTGTAACTGAGTCAGTTGGTCAACTTTGTGTGGAGTTACGCGTGCAGTGAAAGGAAAGGAGACAAAGAACTTGATACTGTTATTTTATTAAAACTACTTGATGCATAATGGTAATATAAATGACAAATCAATACATTTACACTTTGATAATACATTGTCTGGAAGGTGAAAGGAAAGCAAAACAAATTGGGCAATGCTTTCTTCATTTGATTATTAAGTATTCTATGTAGTTATAGTTAATACAGTTGACAGTTGTTGGCTGTAGTACACGGCGAGTCTGGAGGTCTGTGTGTCCTGAAAAAAGGGGGGAAAGGGGTGTGGTTATTCAAATGTACAGCAGTAATATTTATCAGCTTTAATAGTTTGGATGATCTGATCTTAGTCTGCCTTCTCCCCCTTGACCTTTGACCTGTCCGGCATGGTTGAACCTGCCAGGAGTGTAGACCCCCGCCGGCGTAGCTCTTGGGATCATTAAAGGTCGCAAAGCCCATCCACCACGGCAAGGTGTCAGATCACGGATGGGCCCCCTCTAAACCACAGACACACACTGGGAGAGGACAGACACACACACACACACACACACACACACACATGGAGAGGGACAGACACACACCACACACACACACACACACACACACACTGGGAGAGGGTACACACACACAACACACTGGGAGAGGGAACACACACACACACTGGGAGAGGGACAACACCACACACATGGAGAGGGACAACACACCACACACTAACACACACACACACTGGGAGAGGGACACACACACACACACACGGGAGAGGGACACAACACACACACTGGGAGCAGGGGACACACACACACACACCACACACCACACTGGGAGAGGGACAGACACACACAGACACACACACACTGGGAGAGGGACAGACACACACACACACACACACACACACACACACTGGGAGAGGGACACACACACACACACACACACACACACACACACACACACTGGGAGAGGGACAGACACACACACACACACACACACACACACACACACACTGGGACACACACACACACACACACACACACACACTGGGAGAGGGACACACACACACACACTGGGAGAGGACACACACACACACACACACTGGGAGAGGGGACAGACACACACACACACACACACTGGGAGAGGGACAGACACACACACACACACACAACACACACACAGCACACTGGGAGAGGGACACACACACACACTGGGAGAGGGACACACACACACACACACACTGGGAGAGGGACACACACACACACTGGGAGAGGGACAGCGACACACAACACACACACAACACACACTGGGAGAGGGACACACACACACTGGGATGAGGGACACACACACACAACGAGGGACACACACCACACTGCGGAGCACACACACACACACACACACATTGGGAGAGGGACACACACACACTGGGAGAGGGACACACACACACACACACACACACACACACGGGAGAGGGACACACACACAGACAACACACCACCCACTGGGAGAGGGACACACACACACACACTGGGAGAGGGACACACACACACACTGGAGAGGGACACACACACACACACTGGGAGAGGGACACACCACACACACAACTGGGAGAGGGACACACACACAGACTGGGAGAGGGACACACACACAGAGGGAGAGGGACACACACACACAGGGATTGACACACACCCCACACATGGGGAGAGGGACAGACACACACACACACGGGGACCAGCCCTCTGCTCATCGGCATAAGCAGTATAGGACAGGGCACCGTCAGAGCACCGTCAGAGCACCCGTTCAGAGCACCCGTCAGAGCACCCGTCAGCACCCGTCAGAGCACCCGTCAGAGCACCCGTCAGAGCACCCGTCAGAGCACCCGTCAGAGCACCCGTTCCCGTCACACTAAACTTGCCTTACACTTTATTTATGTTTTCATTGCTCAAAAATACCCTAAAGATGCATTCTTACTGTGAGCGGGACGCCTCTCCACAGATCTGACCTACATAACTTGGCTAGTAACAATATTGCATTAAAATGATCCAACTCCATGGAGACAAAAGCAGTAAAATCTCCACGGAGACAGGCAGACCCTCCCCAGAAAAGTGACCTAGTGTGCCTTTATTGTATCCCGTTCTAACAGCGGTCCCGTCTGTGTGCCGTAGGGTGTCGGGCAGCGCCTCTGTCGGCGTGGTGACCTCTCTGAGCCGCTACAGCGCCGTTACCTGTGTGTGCTGGACCTGGACCACAGGACCCTGAGGGCCCCGGCTTACTCGGGCGCTCTGATTGGCCGGCTGGCAGACGCTCAGTGTGTGGCTTTAGCAAAGGCCTGACGTACCTGCTGCACCTGGAGAGTGAACTGAGCGCGCTCCAGAACCAGGCTCTGCTCTACGCCTTCTGTCCTGCTTACAGACAGCGCCCCCTACTGACAGACTGTGACCGCAGAGTACTGCACTTCCTGTCGGACCTCATGGCCCAGCACCATGCCGGCCGTGGCCCCCAGTGTTAGACTTCAACTACAGCTCGTGTGCCTTCTGCACAGGAACACTTGCTGCCCCCTAGAGCCCGGGACATGTCACTTTACCTGAGGACAGTGCAATACTTTGAGTTGAACTCATTTTAACCAATGATTTATTAGAGCTTCATTTAAGTCCAAAGGTTCACTTTGAGTCACAGCTGAACTCTCCAAGGTTTACTCGAAGAACACTTGCGTGCTTAATGTTTTAGGAACTGATCTAATTTTGAAGATTCCTTGAGCGAATTCACATGAACAGATCATTTTTACATGATTATATTTTATTGTTTGACTGTATTCTGAGAATCTTTTGACCACGAAACATTCTCAGGCTTAACAAACTGGCACTGAAATGTACTGTAAATGCAGTTTTTTACTCGATTGACGATTGTTACGAGATGATATTACGCACCAGCTGAATGTAAAGATCAGCCAATCTCGCTCGAAGACTGTTTTCTCCATGATCAAACGCATTAAAAACACTGCTGAATAATATGTTTGCAACCTGCTTTTGAACAGAACTTTTGATCTTTTATTTAACAGTTATACCTGAAGACCATCATATGATTGGTGCAAATAAAAATAGAACTTTAAAAACACAATTTGGGTCTTTAGCGCTCGCTCTCTTCATACCGAAGCAGAACTGAATAAAGTGACTGAAACAGGAAGTCCACTGGCAGCAGCATCAGCAGGGCTTTCGTTCTGTGCAGGCCTCCACCTCAGGAGCCTCTCTGGAGACCTCTGCTGGACATCTGGGAGAACACAGAGTAAAGACAAAAGCATATTGTCACAGTAATCGGATCACAAAAGTAAGGTGAATACAGCAGCAGCTTTTCTCAAATAATTCTATTCAACATGGAATTTAAAAAGATCTTTACGTCTTCGTTAGAATCCATCTTGTTGGCGGTCGGGGCCTGAACCCAAAGTGGTGCCGAAAATGGACCAATTCACAGGGCAGCATTGCAGTTTGGGTGGAGCCAAAGATAAAATCAAAACAAACATGGCGGCGCTGTGTGCGTTTGTGGAGGGAAAGAGACGACTGGATTGAACCAAAGTTTGATTTCTCGGCTCGTTCCATCAGCTTCACGTATTCTTCATGACGCCTTTTCTACTACTTCTTTCCAGACTTTCTAGATTGATAAATGTGTAGAACTCAAGTGATACACATCAATCTGGTGTTAACAAACTCCTACACTGGTTAATGAAGGCAAGTGGTGTGAGTGAACAGACTTTAAAACCAGGGAGGAGCCCTTCAGATGAAAAACACCACCAGATGAAGCCTTATTCATCAGGTTCTCTTCATTCTAAGATTCACAACAATCCTAAGGTTTACAACGCCATCCTCGGACCCAAAAAAGACAATGAGGCTAATCAGACTTATGCTAATAGGAGAGCTACATGACCTGTTAGGGGTATGAAGGACTGTGATGACAAACGACGAGCGAGTAAACTGGTTTATAACACGAGCGAGTGAGCGCTTATAAAGCGAGCGAGCAAACGTTTATAACGCTCAGTGATCACACGCCCGCAGAATGGACTCGTTCATTGGAAGAAATTGGAAGTTCTATAGTCAGAGACGTGAAGCTACCAGCGTCAAGTGGTTAGATGTTTACGCAGGGGCCAGAATGGGGGACATCGAAGGAAACCTCAGGCTTTTAAAGCAGAGTAGACTAAGACGTAGGTTCTGCCGAATCGTGAATTCACGCCAGCTTGACCTCTGGTAACGACTGCCCCGCCGCAGACAATCAGACACTAAGGGTGCTAGAATTACAAGTTGTTTCAGTGATTGCGCGCGAATAAAATCTAAAAGGACCTTTGGGGTGTGACGTGTGTGACCGAGTGTCAGATACCGTTAGATAATGTTTCTGGTCCTACATGAACTAACCCTCGAGAGTCAGGATACAAAATGACATAGGACTGCGTACTGCCGCTCCACACTAAGATGATTCAGCATTCAATGTGGCTGGTTTGTTCCTACTTGGTAGCCTCAAGACAATGTATGTCTTCTTGTCTGAATAATTGGGGCAGTGCCACTATTGGGACATAAGCCCCAGGCTAAGTAATCGCTAAAGGGAATGGCATCACCAATGTACGACTTCGGACGGGGTACACCCCTTTTAGTTCGGATAGATTGACCTATCGCTTATAACTTTAGTCGTCTAAAGTTTACCACCCAGGGATGAGCCCCGGGCGCTGCAACTCTTAACACCGCATCTAGCTCCGCCCACCCCAGCCCCCACAGCTTCAACATGCCACCGCGGACCCCCGCGCTCCCCCACTCAACAACTCTACTTTTAAACAGCCAATGCACATGGAAACAGCACGGAGGACCGCGGTTATGTTAGAATAATCTGCTGTGAAACAGAAAGTCCGAGACGCGGAGCCAAAGTGACCGGCACACGAGCCTAAAAGGCAAAACGCAAAATGCAGAGCTCAAAATGCCAGGACCACCGGTCCCACCCAACATAACGTTTTACAAATGTCTTATTTTAAGTGCTGTGACAGAGCTACTGTAACTGTTTACAGTCTATGACAAGTTAATTAGGTCCTTTATATATATTCTTTATATACAAACAGAACAGTTTGGACTGAAGTGAAATGTTGCTGTTTTGGGGACAAATTTATATGAAATTAAGAATAAAATGTGTTATTTTAAGCAGAAATTCTTTATTTTGTATTTGTTTATTACTATGAGCTATAACGTTTATTTAAATAATGATTTAATATGTGTTTAAATGGTTTACTGAATGTACCGATTACTCGATTAATCAAAGAAAAGAATCGATAGATTACTCGATTACTAAAATAATCGATAGCTGCAACACTACCCGGCACAGAGCAGCAGTGTAAGACGCTCTGTCGCTGAGCTCTCGCCCGCTCTGTCACAAATTACGTGTTCAGACTCAAGGCAGATAGAGACTGTGTGTGTCCCTCGAGCAAATAATGTCAAAAAGTCAAACCTCAGAAAAGTTAGTTCAGGCGTCAGACCAAAGAACTTAATAAAAATAACACTCATGATACAAATAAACAAATAAATAAGTATGTAAAATGTGGACTGCTAAACATTAGGTCAATTTCCTCTAAATCACTTTTAGTTAATGAATTAATTAATTATTGTAACATAGATCTTCTGGCTCTAACTGAAACTTGGCTTCAACATGATGATGTCAGACTAAATGAGTCCAGCCCACCCACTCATGTTAACTTTCAGACCCCCGGGAGCACAGGCCGAGGTGGTGGTGTGGCAGTGGGTCTCACACTCAAGCCGACTCTTGAGTCCTAAATTAACAATGCATTTCGCTCATTTGAAAGCGTCATGTGATCAATCACATGTCCAAATTGGAGAAACCAAAAAGGAGTCCTGTTCGTGGTTCTCTACCGACCTCCTGGTCCCTATTCAGAGTTTAACAGAGTTCTCAGACTTTATATAAAACTTGGTGTTACTGTGTGACTGGGATAAAGTAGTGATAGTTGGAGTTTTCAATATCCACGTGAACGTGAACGATAACTCTCTCAGTAATTCTTTCAACGCCCCTGAGGTTAGTGACCTCATTGTCTTCCCTCCAAACCCAATATTGTCAGATCATTTCCTAATCACCTTTCAGTTTGTTCTTAAAGGTTATCCAACCCCAAAAAAATAAAGTCATCATGAAAAGGACAATTTCGGAAAAATCTATCTCAAAGTTCAAAGAAATAATAGAGCCAATATTCAGCGACATGTCATGTGATGTCATGTGATCATGTCATGTGATCATGTGATCATGTCATGTGATCATGTCATGTGATCCTGCTGAGAACGGCCTTAGTCCCAGTGTAAGTGATCAATTTCTCGACTTGACCATGAATTCTCTGAAGTCCGCTCTTGATGTTGCAGCTCCGCTAAAGCAGAAGGTCATTAGGCCAAAACGTGCCCCCCCATGGTACAATGAAGAACTGCGTTCACATAAACAAAGAGTTAGAAAATCAGAAAGACCATTTTGTTGCTCCCACACGGAGGAATCCCTAAAAGCATGGAAAATCTGCCTACTGTCCTATAAGCAGGCTCTGCGTAAGGCCCAAACCAGATACTATTCAAATTTAATAGAAGTCAACTAAAATAACACTAGATTTCTTTTCAGCGCTGTAGCCAGGGTAACAAACTGTCACAGCGCAAGTAGAGCCCTCACTCCCAGCCACTCTCAGCTCTGATGATTTTCTTCTATTTTTTAACAATAAAATAAAAACAATCAGAGACAAATTAGATGAAACTCCTCCCACTATTCGCCCTGAACAAGCCCAAGCTGGTAAAACTAGTGTCCCATAGAAATCCATCAGTAACACTAGAAAGGTTCACTGCTGTTGATCAAGAGAGAGAACTTCAGCCATTATGTCCTCTAAAACGTCATCTTGTATTCTAGAACCCGATTCCAAGCAGACTCCCAAAGACATTCTCCCCCTAATTATAGACTCTATTCTTAATATAATAAATACTTCATTAGAAAGTGGTGATGTTCCACAGTCCTTCAAAACATGCAGTCATTAAACCGCTTCTGAAAAAGACTCATCTTGATCCTGACCTGTTGGTAAACTACAGACCTATTTCAAATCCACCCTTTAACTACAACTCTTTCAAGCATTTTAGAGACAAACAGCTTTGTCGCCATCTACAGGATAATAACTTATTTGAAGTTTTCAGTCAGGGTCCAGAGCCCACCACACACTGAAACTGAAGCATTAGTTAAAGTCACAAATGATTTGTTATTAGCTGCTGACGATGGACTGGTCTCAGTCCTGGTTCTATTGGACCTCAATGCAGCGTTCGACACCATCGACCACAACATTCTACTGCAGAGGTTAGAATGTGATGTAGGTGTCAGAGGCCCCGCCCTCAGCTGCTTTAAATCCTACCTATCAGACAGGTACCAGTTTGAGCTCCTCCCCCTGTTCTAAAGTAACCTACGGTGTGCCACAGGGTTCAGTACTCGGTCCAGTTCTGTTTACTCTTTAAATGCTGCCGTTAGGTCACATGATCAGAACCGACACCTTAACGTGGTGGAGGGTTTGAGCGCCCGAATGATCTCAGGAGCTATGTTGTCCGGGGCTTCAAGCCCCTGGTAGGGTCTCCCAAGGCAAACAGGTCCTGGGTGACGGGTCAGACAAAGATCGGTTTCACAAGCCCTTTATGATGAAAAAAAAAACGAGGCCAGTTACGTCGCCCGGATTGGCGTTACCGGGGCCCCACCCTGGAGCCAGGCCTGGGGTGGGTGCTCGACGGCGAGCGCCTGGTGGCCGGGCCTTTCCCCACGGGGCCTGGCCGGGTGCAACCCGAACGAGTGACGTGGGGCCGTCTTCCCGTGGACCCACCACCTGCAGGAGGATCCGTAAGGGGCTGGTGCAGAGGGATCTGGGTGGCAGTCGACGGCGGGGGCCTCGACGACCGGATCCCCGGACACAGAGACTAACTCTGGGGACATGGAACGTCACCTCGCTGGGGGGAAAGAGCCTGAGCTTGTGCGGGAGGTTGAACGGTTCCGACTAGATATAGTCGGCCTCACCTCCACGCACAGTTTGGGCACTGGAACCCATCTTCTTGAGAGGGGCTGGACGCTCCACTTCTCTGGTGTTGCCTGCGGGGAGAGGCGGCGGGCTGGCGTGGGCTTGCTTCATTGCCCCACAGCTCAGCCGCCATGTGTTGGAGTTTACCCCAGTGAACGAGAGGGTCGCGTCCCTACGCCTTCGGGTTGGGGACAGGTCTCTCACTGTGGTGTCGGCCTACGGGCCGAACAACGGTGCTGAGTACCCGGCCTTCTTGGAGTCCCTGGGAGGGGTACTGGACAGTGCACCGACCGGGGACTCCGTTGTTCTACTGGGGACTTCAACGCCCACGTGGGCAACGACAGTGACACCTGGAGAGGGGTGATTGGGAAGAACGGCCCCCCGATCTAAACCCGAGCGGTGTTCAGTTATTGGACTTCTGTGCTAGTCACGGACTGTCCATAACGAACACCATGTTCAAGCACAAGGGTGTCCACCAGTGCACGTGGCACCAGGACACCCTAGGCCGGAGGTCAATGATCGACTTTGTTGTCGTGTCATCTGACCTCCGGCCGCGTGTCTTGGACACTCGGGTGAAGAGAGGGGCGGAGCTGTCAACCGATCACCACCTGGTGGTGAGTTGGATCCGCTGGCGGCGGTGGAGGAAGCCGGACAGACTTGGCAGGCCCAAGCGTATAGTGAGGGTCTGTTGGGAACGTCTTGCGGAGCCCGCTGTCAGCAGGGTCTTCAATTCACACCTCCGGGAGAGCTTCTCCCAAATCCCGGGGAAGCCTGGGGACATTGAGTCCGAGTGGACCATGTTCTCGACCTCCATTGTCAATGCGGCTGCTCGGAGCTGTGGTCGCAAGGTCTCAGGTGCCTGTCGCGGCGGCAACCCCCGAACCCGGTGGTGGACACCGGAAGTAAGGGATGCCGTCAGGCGGAAGAAGGAGGCCAGGCGGGCCAGGCGTATCGTGCGCAGCTCGTGCTGTCGCAGAGGCAAAAACCCGGGTCTGGGAGGAGTTCGGGGAGGCCCTGGAGGAGGACTATCGGTCGGCCCCAAAGAAATTCTGGCAAACCGTCCGGCGCCTCAGGAGGGGGAAGCAGTGTTCCACCAACAACACCGTTTACGGTGCGGGTGGGGACCTGCTGACCTCGACTGGGGATGTCGTCGGACGGTGGAAGGAGTACTTTGAGGACCTCCTAAATCCCACTGTCACGTCTTCCGAAGAGGAAGTAGAGACTGAGGACTCGGAGGCTGACTCATCTATCACCCAAGCCGAAGTCACTGAGGTTGTTGGCAAACTCCTCGGTGGCAGAGCTCCTGGGGTGGATGAGATACGCCCCGAGTACCTAAAGTCTCTGGATGTTGCAGGACTGTCTTGGTTGACACGCCTCTGCAACATCGCGTGGCGGTCGGGACGGTGCCTCTGGACTGGCAGACCGGGGTGGTGGTCCCTCTGTTCAAGAAGGGGGACCGGAGGGTGTGCTCCAACTATAGAGGGATCACACTCCTCAGCCTCCCTGGTAAGGTCTATTCCAGGGTACTGGAGAGGAGAATCCGACCGATAGTCGAACCTCGGATTCAGGAGGAGCAGAGTGGTTTTCGTCCTGGTCGTGGAACACTGGACCAGCTCTATACTCTCCATCGGGTGCTCGAGGGTTCATGGGAGTTTGCCCAACCAGTCCACATGTGCTTTGTGGATCTGGAGAAGGCTTTCGACCGTGTCCCACGGGGTGCCCTTTGGGGGGTGCTGCGGGAGTACGGGGTCCGGGGCCCTTTGCTCAGGGCTGTCCGGTCCCTGTATGACTGGAGCAGGAGCTTGTGTTCGCATTGCCGGCAGTAAGTCAGACCTGTTCCCAGTGCGTGTTGGACTCCGCCAGGGCTACCCTTTGTCACCGGTTCTGTTCATTGTTTTTATGGACAGAATTTCTAGGCGCAGTCAGGGGTCGGAGGGGGTCCGGTTTGGGGACCACAGGATCTCATCTCTGCTGTTTGCAGATGATGTTGTCCTGATGGCTCCATCAAACCTGGACCTGCAACATGCACTGGGACGGTTTGCAGCCGAGTGTGAAGCAACTGGGATGAGAATCAGCACCTCCAAATCTGAGGCCATGGTTCTCCACCGGAAAAAAGGTGGCTTGCCCTCTCCAGGTGGGTGGGGAGTCCTTGCCCCAAGTGGAGGAGTTCAAGTATCTCGGGGTCTTGTTCACGAGTGAGGGAAGGATGGAGCGTGAGAGATGACAGGCGGATCGGTGCAGCGTCTGCAGTGATGCGGTCGTTGCATCGGACCGTTGTGGTAAAGAAGGAGCTGAGTCGAAAGACAAAGCTCTCGATTTACCGGTCAATCTACGTTCCTCCCTCACCTATGGTCATGAGCTTTGGGTAGTGACCGAAAGGACAAGATCGCGGATACAAGCGGTCGAAATGAGTTTCCTCCGCAGGGTGGCTGGGCGCTCCCTTAGAGATAGGGTGAGGAGCTCAGTCACGCGGGAGGAGCTCGGAGTAGAGCCGCTGCTCCTCCACCTCAGCTGGCTCGAGAGGAGCCAGCTGAGGTGGCTAGGGCATCTGTTCCGGATGCCTCCTGGACGCCTCCCTAGGGAGGTGTTTCGGGCATGTCCCACCGGGAGGAGGCCCCGGGGAAGACCCAGGACACGCTGGAGGGACTATGTCTCTCGGCTGGCCTGGGAACGCCTCGGGATCCCCCCGGAGGAGTTGGAGGAAGTGTCTGGGGATAAGGAAGTCTGGGAGTCCCTGCTTAGACTGCTTCCCCCGCGACCCGGCCCCGGATAAAGCGGAAGAAGATGGATGGATGGATGGATCAGAAAGCATAGCATTAACTTCCACTGCTCTGTAGATGACACACAGCTGTATTTATCAATGAAACTTGATCAGACCGATCAAGCAGACAGACTTGGTGCTTGTGTGAAGGATATAAAAACCTGGATGACCCTTAATTATCTGCTTCTTAACCCTGGAAAAACCGAGGTCATCGTACTAGGCCCTAAACATCTACGAGATGCTTTATCTGAGCAGATAGTCACACTGGACCACGTCAGAGTAGCCTCCAGCTCCACTGGAAGAAACCTTGGAGTCTTATTTGACCAGGAGCTCTCATTAAAAGCACACATCAATCAAGCCTGTAAAACAGCCTATTTCCATTTATATCTGCGTAATAAAGACAAAATCAGAAAAAATCTTGCCTAAAAGTTATGCTGAAAAACTTGTCCATGCGTTTGGAACATCTAGATTAGACTACTGTAACTCCCTGCTCGCAGCGTGTCCTAAAAGCGCCATAAAAAGCTTTCAACTGGTTCAAAATGCAGCAGCAAGATTACTAACAGGAACTAAAAGAAGAGAGCACATTACGCCGGTGCTCGAGTCTCTTCACTGGCTCCTATCGAGTTTAGAATCAAATTCAAAATCCTTCTCCTGATTTACAAAGCCATAAATGACCTGGCCCCATCCTACCTCAAAGATGCTATAGTACCTTATCATCCAAACCGAGCACTTCGCTGTCAAAATGCTGGACTTCTGGTGGTCCCAAGAGTCTCTAAAAGCACAGTAGGAGGTAGAGCGTTTAGCTCCCAAGCTCCTGTGTTTGTGGAATCAGCTCCTGTCCATGTTAAAAGAGGCCGACACAGTCTCTTCATTTAAGACCAGGCTTAAAACGTTCCTCTTTGAAATCGCTTATGGTCAGGCCAGTTAGGAACAGAAATAAAAACCTACAGTTCCCAGCTCTGCTGCCCTAGGAGCAACTATACTGGGAGAAGTATGGCAGCTTGAGCACTATCCTCTGCTTCTTACTACTTTTCTATCAAACAATATTTAATATTTAATTTCACTGGCAATTTGTTCATCGCTTTTCCTTCTTCTTCTCCCACTTCCCCGACGGGAGTGGAGCAGGCACATCGAGGACCTGTGGATCTAGATGCTCCTCAACTGCCTGGAGAAACGGTCGCTACTCCATATGAACCTTTCTTCATCGGCCTCGAAGAATTGGTTCTCCTCCTGAGTGGGTCCAGCTCCACCGTGTATCTGCAAATTGAGGCGCGTCCGCCTGTCCGTCCGAGGGAGAAGGAGGGTCAAAGGACAGGGGACTTGGGGACATCTGACTAAGGACACAGGATGCGGGACATTTCCAAGTCCCTATGAACATTGTTTATTTTGTTTTCCGCTGTAGCCCCTCGAGGAAACTACTGTTGTGATTTTGGGCGTTACAAAAATAAATTGAATTGAATTGCCTATTAAAGTCCATTTTTTTCTCTCTCTTTCTCTCTTTCCTCTTTTATCGTTTATTTTCTTCTTACGCTATAGCGTAAAACACATTCTCTGAAGACGTACAACTCCAGTAGGGGGCGGTAAATGCACCTTTCGGCTGCCGACTCCGTTAAAAGGACAGAGTCCGTTCAGACATCGCTGAAGTTCTGAAGTTCAGTTAAGACTTTTGGTGAGTTTGGACTTGAAAAGATGAAGATCAGTTCAGTAAAAGTTTAAAGTGTTTCATCTGAACAAAAAATCAGAAACGAAGAAAAGATCTGACGTTTTAACGAATCTCATTAAAGTCAGTTTATTAGACGATGATGAAGATTTACACGATGAAGACGAAGACGTGCTTTAGTTTCACACACACACACACACGCATGCACACACATCACATACATGACACTCCTCCTCCTCTTATCCCTTCTCTTCCTTATCCTCTTCTCCCTCCTCCTCTTCTCACTCCTCCTCTCATCCCTTCTCTTCCTTATCCTCTTCTCCCTCCTCCTCTTCTCACTCCTCCTCTCAGCCCTTCTCTTCCTCATCCTCTTCTCCCTCCTCCTCTTTCTCACTCCTCCTCTCAGCCCTTCTCTTCCTCATCCTCTTCTCCCTCCTCCTCTTCTCACTCCTCTTCAGCCCTTCTCTTCCTCATCCTCTTCTCCTCCTCCTCTTCTCACACCTCCTCTCATCCCTTCTCTTCCTTATCCTCTTCTCCCTCCTCCTCTTCTCACTCCTCCTCTCAGCCCTTCTCTTCCTCATCCTCTTCTACCGTCCTCCTCTTCTCACTCCTCTCATCCCTTCTCTTCCTCATCCTCTTCTCCCTCCTCCTCATCCCTTCCCTTCCTCATCCTCTTCTCCCTCCTCCCATTCTCACTCCTCCTCTCATCCCTTCGCTTCCTCATCCTCTTCTCCCTCCTCCTCTTCTCACTCTCTCTCCTCTCGCTCCTTCTCTCTCCTCTTCTCCCTCCTCCTTCTCTCCCTCCTCCTCTTTTCTTCCTCCTCTCCCACCTCCTCCTCTCTCTCTCCTTCTTCCTCCTCTCTCACCTCCTCCTCTTCTCCCTCCTCCTCTAACTCCCCCTCCCTCCTCCTCTTTTCTTCTTCTCTGATTTATCATTCGTCTCTGATTCTGAATTTGAATATTAAAATGCTGGCGTGCGACACAAACGTTCTGGAGCGCTTTGTTTTTTTATCATTTGCATTTAATTAAGTAAAGAACTAATTTGTTTATACACTTCCAGTGAAGGTCATGTCACACAAGTCTATTAAAGCTGCACTGTGTAACTCTTCTGGTGCAGGGCTCGCCAGGTGCTTGTTTCCTTCTTGATCCTTCTTCAGGCAAAGTTGAAAGAAGCCGAGGCAAACATTCTTTCAAAGCCTTTATTATCACACGGAAGCGCCCAGCCACCCCGCGGAGGAAACTCATTTCGACCGCTTGTATCCGCGATCTTGTCCTTTCGGTCACTACCCAAAGCTCATGACCATAGGTGAGGGCAGGAACGTAGATTGAGCGGTAAATCGAGAGCTTTGTCTATGCCACGCACACACCCACACGTGTACACGTACAAACACACGCCACACACACGTTTTTAGACTGTTGTCCCTCTACTTGTCTAATTTCTCTAATGTTTTTTCTTTTGCTATTTTTGTTCTTGTTGTCCTCATTATTGTTACGTTACAACGTACACGTTTGTATTTGTAAAATCTCCACAGCTCTGAACCTCATTCGGTACTTTTCCAAAGCCTCAACTGTTTGAATGTCAATAAATGTTAAAACTATGTAAAAAACTCTGCTATCCATGAAATTCCAGTCAAATCAGAAGTCACCTACCTGGGAATAATAATTACAAAGGACGAGAGAGAGAGCGTGGTCGGTCCAACTTTGAGCCGATCTTGGCAAAAGCAAAGAAAAGGTTCAATCACTGGCTGCAAAGAAGATCCGTCACTAAACGGCAGAACATTAGTCACTAAAACCGAGGGCAACACTGGAGGAGGACCACTATCGCCACACCATTTTTATGAGGTCCTGAGGAACATTTTCCCAAAGAATTCTGGCATATCCATTATCTCCAGTGATATCATCAACATTTATCTGGTGTAATTCACAGTTTTGCCACTCATATGTTGGTTCACTTCCAGAACTGCGATTCATCCTTCTTTTTGAATGGATGCATCAGTAATTGCAGCCCTACAGGAGCTTGGCATCTGCCCATCTGTTTAAATATTGTTTAAGGCACTATCAGTAATGTCGGTGTTGGACTGGTCCCTGAGCCTCTGCAGTGCCATCACGTCATCGTTGAAAGAAAAAACTGTTGGAGTTCTTTGAAGCAGTTCAGGGTTTATTCTGAAGGTGTTGGCTGGGTCATAAGCAGAGCATGTAGACCCGTCCGGGTTATAATGTTGGGTGAGATACGCTTGATGGATGCGCCATCTATTCTCATTTTTACTGATGCAAAGAATAATCCGAGCCCTGTTCTCCCTGGGGATGTTCCTCAATTCTTTGGGACAGACGTATTCAGGAAATCCAAAAGAGTTCCTGAATGTGTTCCAACTAACACTGCCTAAAGTGCGGTATTGGCATTTTTCAGGGACTTCCTCCAGCAAGTTGTCATAGATTGCCATGGGAACCAAAATCTATAATAGGGTCAAAATACGGACAGACATTGTTGTTATTGTCGATAGAAACATAGGAGGTCCTCAAAGTACTCCTTCCATCGTCCGATGACATCCCCAGTCGAGGTCAGCAGGTCTCCACCCGCCGACCGATAATACTCCTCCATGGCCTCCCCGAACTCCCTCCAGCCCAGGTTTTTGTCTCTGTGACAACACGAGCTGCGGCCCGCCTGGCCCGCCGATACCCGTCAACGGCCTCAGGAGTCTCACAAGCCAAAGAGGCCTGATAGGCCTCCTTCATCCACCTGATGGCATCCCTTACTTCCGGTGTCCACCACTGGGTTCGGGGGTTGCCGCCGCGACAGGCACCTGAGACCTTGCGACCACAGCTCCGAGCAGCCGCATTGACAATAGAGTTTTAGAACATGGTCCACTCAGACTCAATGTCCCCAGCCTCCCTCGGGATTTGGGAGAAGCTCTCCCGGAGGTGTGAATTGAAGACCCTGCTGACAGCCAGGTGGTGATCGGTTGACAGCTCCGCCCCTCTCTTTACCCGAGTGTCCAAGACACGCGGCCGGAGGTCAGATGACACGACAACAAAGACGATCATTGACCTCCGGCCTAGGGTGTCCTAGAGCCACGTGCACTGGTGGACCCCCTTGTGCTTGAACATGGTGTTTGTTATGGACAGTCCGTGACTAGCACAGAAGTCCAATAACTGAACACCGCTCGGGTTTAGACCGGGGAGGCCGTTCTTCCCAATCACCCCTCTCCAGGTGTCACTGTCATTGCCCACGTGGGCATTGAAGTCCCCCTGTAGAACAACGGAGTCCCCGGCACTGTCCAGTACCCCTCCCAGGGACTCCAATATGGCCGGGTACTCAGCACCGTTGTTCGGCCCGTAGGCCGACACCACAGTGAGAGACCTGTCCCCAAACCGAAGGCGTATGGACCCTCTCATTCACTGGGGTAAACTCCATCACATGGTGGCTGAGCTGTGGGGCAATAAGCAAACCCACACCAGCCCGCCGCCGCTCCCCGTAGGCAACACCAGAGAAGTGGAGTGTCCAGGCCCTCTCGAGAGGATGGGTTCCAGTTCCCAAACTGTGCGTGGAGGTGAGAACGACTATATCTAGTCGGTACCGTTCAACCTCCCGCTCAAGCTCAGGCTCTTTCCCCCCCAGCGAGGTGACGTTGCATGTCACCAGAGTTAATCTCTGTGTCCGGGGATCCGGTTGTCGAGGCCCCTGCCGTCGACTGCCGCCCAGATCAGAATCAGAAACAGAATCAGAAAGGGGTTTATTGCCATTGTCAATGAACAAACTTCACAGACATAGGAATTTGTCTCGGCATGAAGGTGCAACACAAAACACTGAGCAATAATAAAACAACATCTATTCAGTCAAACAAAAGGGCATGCATTTATGGGACAATTTAAAATTACTATGGTATATAGTAGATCCCTCTGCACCAGCCCCTTACGGATCCTCCTGCAGGTTGTGGGTTCGTGGGAGGACAGCCCCACGTCACTCGTTCGGGCTGCACCCGGCTGGGCCCCGTGGGAAAAAGGCCCGGTCACCAGGCGCTCGCCGTTGAGTACCCACCCCAGGCCTGGCTCCAGGGTGGGGCCCCAGTAACGCCAATCCGGGCGAGGTAACTGGCCTTGATATTTTTCTAATCATATGGGGCTTGTGAACCATTTATGTTTATTTGTCCCACAATGGGGAAAGTCCAGTGTTGCAACAAAGGGTACAGAAGCAGATTATGCACAGTATAATAATAAAAACAGATAATTTAGAAAAAAGAAAACTCTTATACTCTTAATAATAATAACAACACTCTTATTTACAGCTGTCATATGGACAGAAAATATTGCACCAGGATGATTGACATTGTGTCACAGTATTTCAGGAGTATAACAGTATTGCACAGGAGTATAACAGTATTGCACATGATTATAAAAGCTAAATGACAGTGTTTGTTGTAAAGTCTGACAGCAGCAGGAAGGAAAGACCTGTGAAAAATGGTTCTGTCCACAAAATAAAACATGTTTAATAAATGCTCTAACACAAAAAGTACCAGTTACCAGTAACTGCTAAAAGCTCCTGCAGTGAGAAACTCCTTGTGAGTGCTCTGTATTCTTCTCTGTGTAAGAAAAATACCACTCAATGTAGTAGTTACTAGTTCTGCATCTTCTCTGCCAGAGGTTATCAGAGCAGGCGATGCAGGGCTGTTTGGAGTGGACACAGCAGTGACAGAACCGTGAATAAAGACCATTTCAAAATTACCAATTACAGGACAGAATTATACTCAAACACTATGATCTGACCTGCCGCTGGTTACAGGGCGACCCGTGCCTCAGGTGACATGGCCTGTGTCCTACAACACCACATAGTAACAGTCTACAGTCTGCATGCGCAGTCGGCAACCGTCTGCAGTCGGCTGCAGTATGCAGTCGGCTCCAGGCAGCAGTCGGCAATAGTCTGGAGTCGGCTACAGGTTTCAGTCGGCTACAGGATGCTACAGTCGGCCACAGTTTGAATGTGCAGTCGGCTACAGTCGGCAGTCAGCTACGGCCTGCAGTCGGCTACAGTCTGAATGTGCAGTTAGCTACAGGCTGCAGTAGGCTACAGTCGGCTACAGTCACTGTAGTATTAAGCTCATTGTTCTACCAGGGGAGAGAGCAAACAGTTACACTCCGCTGTACGAGTGTGTCAGCTCCTTCCTAGACCTGGCAGAGAAACAGGATTGCAGAGCAGGGGCCGTCATGCAGCTCGGAGCCGCGTAAATCTTCGTGAGGCACTACCCAGCGTCCAGGTACAGCGAGGGCACTATGTTCTTGACATGCTGTTATAGCCTTCATAGGTCTCCTCACGTGTGCAGCACGTTCGCACTACAGATCCCCATGTCTGATGCTGCTCTTGCAACAACAGCCTTAATGAACAGGTATTATTCTCATCATATTCTGTCGGCATGTAGAAATAAAATGACTGCTAATGTATTAAAAAACACACTTGTAATGGTAAAAGAAAATGAAATTCTGTAAACTGGACAAAAGATATTTTGCCACTCATCCAAGTAGCTTCTTCAGTTCCTCTGAGACTAATTATCAGCTTGTTAAGTCTCGGGTCGGGTCTAACAAGAGGTACTCCCGATTGTACGCAACAAGCTCACGTTAGTTACAGTGCAGTTAGGCTCCTCCCTTCAAGGCAGTTACCAGTTGTCTGTCAGAAGAACTGAAGAAGCTGCTTGGATGAGTGTCAGTCCGTCCCAAGGTCCAGAGCGAATTCTAACGCGTGTCCGTCTGCAGAGGTACAAGAAGCTGTGTCGCTACCTCCGAGTGGTCCAGACTGATGACCCAAAGTGTACGTGTTTCTCTCTCTAGAGTTCATCAATAGTTTGTGTTTGTTTTGTAGTTATTGGTGGTGTTTACAGTGTTTCCCTGATGCTCTTTAGAGATCATTAATAGTTTGCATTTGCTTTGTAGTGGGCACTGACAGTGACACCTGGAAAGGTGATTGGGAAGAACGGCCTCCCCGATCTAAACCTGAGCGGTGTTCAGTTATTGGACTTCTGTGCTAGTCACGGACAGTGCATAACAAACACCATGTTCAAGCACAAGGGGGTCCACCAGTGCACGTGGCACTAGGACACAGGCCGGACATCAATGATCGACTTTGTTGTCGTTCATCTGACCTCCGGCCGCATGTCTTGGACACTCACTGGTGGTGAGTTGGATAAGTTGGCGGCGGAGGAAGCCGGACAGACTTGGCAGGCCCAAGCGTATAGTGAGGGTCTGTTGGGAACGTCTTTCGGAGCCCGCTGTCAGCAGGGTTTTCAATTCAAACCTTCGGGAGAGCTTCTCCCTGATCCCAGGGGAGGCTGGGGACATTGAGTCCGAGTGGAGCATGTTCTCGAACCTCCATTGTCAATGCGGCTGCTCGGAGCTGTGGTCGCAAGGTCTCAGGTGCCTGTCGTGGCGGCAACCCCCGAACCCGGTGGTGGACACCGGAAGTAAGGGATGCCATCAGGCGAATAAAGGAGACCTATCAGGCCTCTTTGGCTTTTGGGCCTCCTGAGGCCGTTTACAGGTATCGGCGGGCCAGGCAGGCCAGGTTTGACGCAGCTTGTGCTGTCACAGATGCAAAAAGTAGGGAGGAGTTCGGGGAGGCCATGGAGGAGGACTATCGGTCGGCCGCAAAGAAATTCTGCAAACCGTCCGGTGCCTCAGGAGGGGGTCGTCGGACGGTGGAAGGAATACTTTGAGGACCTCCTAAATCCCACTGTCACGTCTTCCGAAGAGGAAGTAGAGACTGAGGACTCTGAGGCTGACTCATCCATCACCCAAGCCGAAGTCACTGAGGTTGTTGTCAAACTGTTTGCAGATGATGTTGTCCAGGGGCCAGAATGGGTGACATTGAAGGAAACCTCAGGCTTTTAAAGCAGAGTAGACAGAGGTTCCGCCGAATCGTGATTCACGCAGGCGGTAACGACGCCCGGCGGAGACAATCAGAGGTGCTCAAATTACAATTAGGTGAGGTGTGTGACGATGTCAGATACCGTAATATTTTCTGGTCCCCTGCCCAATCGGATCAATTTTGAACTGTACTGCCGCAGTTCAGCATTCAATTGCAGGTTATCTACTTTGTGCCCTCAAAACAATGTAGTCTTTGTTCAAAATTGGAGTGCACTTTGGGGAAAGCCCGGGCTCATACGCAGGATGGCACCCATCCATTTTCGGAGGGTACATCCCTTTTAGTTCAGAATTTGACCGATAGCCTTAGTCGTCTAAAGTGACCATCCAGGGATGAGCCCTACCCAGAGCAGCAGTGTAAGGCGCTCCTCTGTCGCTGAGCTCTCGCCCGCTCTGTCACAAATTAAAGTGTTCAGACTCAAGGCAGATAGAGACTGTGTGTGTCCCTCGTGCAAATAATGTCAAAAAGTCAAACCTCAGAAAAGCTAGTTCAGGCGTCAGACCAAAGAATTTCATCAAAATAACACTAATGATACAAATAAACAAATAAATAAGTATGTAAAATGTGGACTGCTAAACATTGGGTCGATTTCCTCTAAATCGCTTTTAGTTAATGAATTAATTAATTATTGTAACAGATCTTCTGGCTCTAACTGAAACTTGGCTTCAACATGATGATGTCAGACTAAATGAGTCCACCCCACCCACTCATGTTAACTTTCAGACCCCCGGGAGCACAGGCCGAGGTGGTGGTGTGGCAGTGATCTCACACTCAAGACGATTCTTGAGTCCTAAAATTAACAATGCATTTCGCTCATTTGAAAGCCTCATGTGATCAATCACATGTCCAAATTAGAGAAACCAAAAAGGTTTCCTGTTCGTGGTTCTCTACCGACCTCCTGGTCCCTATTCAGAGTTTTTAACAGAGTTCTCAGACTTTTTATCAAACTTGGTGTTAGACTGGGACAAAGTAGTGATGGTTTGAGCATTCAATATCCACGTGAACGTGAACGATAACTCTCTCAGTAATTCTTTCAACGCCCTGTTAGATAGCATTAGTTTTGCTCAAAATTTAAATAAACCGACTCAGTCACAACACACACACTCTAGAGTACTCATATTTTCGGTCGATTTTATTTAAAAATTGTTCCTTCTGCCGGTTGTTTCCTAAGCTTCCAAACTAATAATTTTGTGAATTTGGAACGCTTTCATTAATATCTTTTTCATTTCCTGTAGCATTTGAGGATCCTTGTTTAGCGTCAACAGTTTTAGTTTGTTCTCTAAATAGTTTAAATTTTTCTGCCTTTGTTTCTTGTTGGCCGAGGCAACAGCAATGACTCTGCCCCTCCAAACTGCCTTAGCTACATCCCAGAGAATGGGTGGAGAAACTTCACATTGTGGTTTTCCTCTTCATACATCTCAATGTCCTTTCTCTTCATTTGTACAAATTGTGGCTCATTGAGTCGACGAGCATTAAATCTCCAAAGTGTGTTTTTTGTTCCTGTTCCAGATCGACAGTGATGGAAACAGGAGGATGAGCACTTAGATCTATTGGACCGGTGTCTGCCTCTGGCAGTTTGGACCTAGAACCTAAAAGTAGTCTCTTCTAGTATAGACCTTCTGTGGGTGTATAAATGTGTATATTGGTGACATTAGGATTCATCTCTGTCAGATATCGATGTGACCAAAACCAAAAATTTTCGAATGATTGGAAATAAAACCATGTTCTGAGGTGTCAAACGAAGTAGAGCTGAATCAGAAGTACAGAAAGAGTACAGAAATCCCCTGTGATGTCATCAAAAAGCGCCATTCCATCAATAGTGCAGAAAAAATGTGCACATGACTTGCACCTTTTTATTTTAAAGTTTTTGTAATTATTATTTGATTTTCAAATACAAAACAGTAACAATAGTGAGGACAACAAGAACAAAAACAAGACCTAACTCCACCCACTCTACGTCCACTGCTACACCAGGACCACCTGCTCTCCAGCCTCAGTCAACGCTCCCAAGTTATTCCTCCCCGTTGCACGGCGCACCTCCTCTGCTCCCAATCAGCGCACAGTCTTCTCCATTTAAACCCTCGTGCAGTTCGGCTCAACCGCTTCAGACTGTACTGCGACCACCACCTCCCCTTCTCCTCCCCCATGTCATTTTGCACTGTGCATTAAAAGAAAGAGGACATTTTTTGAGCCTCTCCACTTGGGACAGAGATGCTGTCCTAAGGGTCCTTAGGGTCTTCGGTCCTGCCTGAGTGTGTTTCGGTGTGTGGACATTTCCCTTACTACACTGTCGTGCATTAAAAACACAGGAAATGACGGGGGGCATTTTATTTTAGTATTTCAGGGACAACGGTTGTGACAACGATAGTAGTGATACAAATGATAACAGTGATAATAGTACAAACAACAGCAATAATGATAATGATGATAAAACAACAACAAAAATACATGTATGTGTTAATAACGTGTTTGTGGCAGAGTGGCGGTTGTGTAGGAGTTGGCTCACAGACAAATACATAAAGTTGGTAGATGATTGAAATGTGTGAGAGTGGAAGCTGGAGGAAGAAGAGAAGGGAATCAGAGTTGTAAAAGGTGAGAGAGCGTTGGGTGGGGGAGGTCGGTTTCAGATGAGGGATTATAGGAGGAGGCGTATATTACATTGTAATGAAGTCGGTGAGAAGATGTTTCCAGTGGTTAATGTGTGTACGTTATTGCGGGTTTTCCAGTTCATGAGGATAGTTTTCTTGGCGATGGTTGGAGCTGTGAGGAGTGTTTTGAAGTTTATGTATTTTTCTGTAATTATTGTGAGATCCCCTCGCAGGCAGAGAGAGGAGAGCACATTCTGGAAAGGTGCACTTCTTAAACTGCTCTTCACAGTCCCCCCTCACGGTGGCGCTAGTGCTGGTCTGCACAGAAACAGCATCTCCAGTTTGACCTGATGAAGGCTGAAGGGCCTTATTTCATTCTTATCTGCCGTGTGATAATAAAGGCTTTGAAAGAATGTTTGCCTCGGCTTCTTTCAACTTTGCCTGAAGAAGGATCAACAAGAAGGAAACAAGCAGCTGGCGAGCCCTGCACCAGAAGAGTTACACAGTGCAGCTTTAATAGACTTGTGTGACATGACCTTCACTGGAAGTGTATAAACAAATTAGTTCTTTACTTAATTAAATGCAAATGATAAAAAAACAAGAGCTCCAGAACGTTTGTGTCGCACGCCAGCATTTTAATATTCAAATTCAGAATAAGAGACGAATGATAAATCAGAGAAGAAGAACACGAGAGACAGAGCGACTTCAACAGAGACACAGCCGGACTCTCTGTTTAGACTGTTTAGGACCGTTTAGACCTGCTTTAGACCTGCTTTAGACCTGCTTTAGACCTGCTTTAGACTGCTTAGACCTGCTTTAGACCTGCTTTAGACCTGCTTTAGACCTGCTTTAGACCTGCTTTAGACCTGCCCGACTTTAGACCGTTGGACCCGTTTGGACCCGGTTTGGACCCGTTTTCGACCTTCTTTAGACCTCTTTTAGACCCAGTTAAGACCTGGTTTAGACCTGGTTTAGACCTGTCCAGCCCTGGTCCAGCCCTGTTTTAGTCCTGGTTTAGACCAGGCTTAGACCGGTTTAGACCTGGTCTAGTCCTGGTTTAGACCTGGTCCAGCCCTGGTCTAGTCCTGTTTTAGTCCTGGTTTGGAACTGGTTTAGCCCTGGTCTTGTCCTGTTCTAGTCCAGTTCTAGACCTGGTCTAGTCCAGGTTTAGACCTGGTCAAAGACCTGGTCAAGTCCTATTTTAGACCTGGCCTAGACCTGGTCTAGTCATGGTTTAGACCTTGTCCACCCTTGGTCTAGTCTGTTTTAGTCCTGGTTTAGAACGTGTTTAGACCTGGTCCAGTCCTGGTTTAGACCGGGTTTAGCCCTGGTCTAGACCTGGTCTAGTCCTGGTTTAGACCTGGTTTAGTCCTGGTCTTGTCCTGTTCTAGTCCAGTTCTAGACCTGTTCTAGTCCAGGTT
>BJKM01001337.1:0-54879 GCA_015082035.1 Chaenogobius annularis | reverse complement strand
CACCGAGGGCAGAGGTCAGAAGGTCACGAATCCACAGGTCAAAGACTGTTCATTTTGATTACTGATTACTAGTTTACTTTCATCAGTTGTCATAAATGGGCTCCCCCTCTAAGGGAGTCAGAACGCCACAACTCCCAGAAGACTAACCTAACTCAATGCCCATAGTTACAGGAGTCGACGACCACAACCCCAGAGACGTAACAACCACTCTGCCACCCAGGTCACAGAAGAGGAGTCGAACGCACAACCTCCAGACGACCTAACCATACTCGGCCACAGTCAGAGGTAGCGAACGGCAGCAACACTCCAGGACAGACTAAAGCACTTGCCAACAGTCACCAGAGGAGCGAACCCAACAACCTCCAGACAGACTAACCACATTCTGCCAGACAGGTCACAGAGGAAGCGTCGAACCCCCAACGAACTCTCGACAGACCAGACTAACCACCTCTGGCCACGAGTATTAGGAAGGAGTCGAAGCCCACTAACCTCCAGATGACTAGGACCATATTCTGCCACAGTCACAGAGCGAGCTCGAAAGACCCACATACCCCAGAAGACATAACCACATCTGCCTACAGTCACAGAGGAGTCGAACCTCACCAACTGCTCCAGACAGACTAACCATTACTCTGCCCAAGTCAACAGGGGAGTCGAACATCGCCACAACCTCTCAGAAGACTAACACATCTGCCACAGTCGAGCAGAGGTAAGTCGAACCCACACCTACCAGACAGACATAAGCGCACTCTGCCACAACGTCACAAGGGAGTCGAGACCAACAAACCTCAAGACCAAGACTTACAACACTTCGCACAGCACAGAGGAGGTCGAACACCAACAGAACCTCAGAAGACTTAACCCCGAACAGTCAACAGAAGGAGTGATCAACCCACAACACTCAAGACAGTACTAACCAACTCTGCCCAAGTACACAAGGGAAGTCGAACCACAATCTCCGACAAGACTAACACTCTGCCACAGTCACAGAGGAGTCGAAACGCGACCAACTACCAGAGCGAAGGACTAAACACTCTACGACAGTCACAGAGGAGGTCGCAACCCACAACCTCCACGACAGACTAACCCACTTGTGGCTCTGTGGCCACACGTCGAGCAGAGGAGGTTTCGGAATCCCCGAACACTCCAGACAGACTAACCGAACTGTCATGGCCACAGTCAAGGGAGTCGAGAACCCACAACCTCGCAGGAGACAGGACTCCAGTTCCAGCTCTGGCACAGGTGCACAGGAGGAGTCGACCCCACAACCTTCCAACTGGCACTAGACACCTCTGCCACTATACACTAGAAAGGGTCACAACCCCACCCTGCCCGAAGACACTGAGATTTAGGACCCAAACCCAAACTAAACCTGAAATAGCCCAAACCCAAACTAACCTGATAGCTCAGCTAGCCTAAACAAACCCATAACTAAAGCCTAAACCAGCCCAAACTCAAACCTGAACCTGCCAAATCAACTTACACCTGTAAATTTTAACTAACTAACTGAATTTAGCCCAAACCGCAAACTAATCCTTGACTTAGCCCAAACTAAACCTAGAACTTAGCCCCACATACTCACGAAAAACTAAAGCCGAAACTTAGCATCAAACTCGAACTAACCTGAATTTAGCCCAAACCAAACTAAACCTGAATTTAGCTCAAAACTCAACGCTGAACTAAGCCCATAACGCCAAGACTAAACCTAAAATTTGCACACAAACCTGAATTTAGAGCCCAAACCCACAACCTGAATTTAAGTTCAATACTCGAACTAAACCTGAATTGCCCAAACTCAAAACTAAACTGAATTAGTTCAAACATCACGAGACTAAAACCTGAAGTTTAGCTCAACTAAACCTGAACCTAGCCCAAACCATAGAACATTAACCTGGATTAGCCCAAACTAAACCTTAACTAAATCCCAAACCCAAGACTAAAAGACACTAGAACAACTTTAGCTGCAAAACTCCAAACTAACCTGAACCTGGCCCAAACGTTCAAACAGTATAACCTGGAATTTTAGCCTCACAAACTGGAACCTTAGCCCAACTAACTCAATAAAATTTACAACACTGAATCTAGCTCAAACTCAACGAACCTGCATGATTTAGCCAACCCCCTAAACTAAACCTGAATTTGTCTCAAACTAAAACCTAGACCTAGCGCCCAAAATTCAAACTAAACATGATTTACAGTCATACACAAACCTTAACTAAACCAAACCCAAACTAAAATAACCTGAACCTATCACCAAACTTCAACGTAGGGCCAAGGCAAGTTTATTTGTAGGATGCACCAATCTTACATACAAGGAAATTCAGAAGTGTTTCAGCACGTAGAAGGAAATGCATTAAAGGAGTCATACGAGACTGCGAAGGAAATCACATATCTTAGTTTCAACAGGCATAAAAGAGAAAGATGCAGAAGACCATCTCATGCATGCATTACAAGATCACGATTTGCAATTTTTTAGTTAGATTTAACAGTTGCCAAGTAGAAAACCTGTCTCGACATCCTCAGTGAAGACGTGTTCGCAGAATTTCTAAGGCTGGCAGTAAAAACTGAAAATCGCACATTCCCCCATGTTTTAGAGTCCTAGACTCTGGACACCAGCAGGAGGCCGTCCCATGTTTGGTCCTGGATACCGGCACAGCAGGGCCAGGCCATGGATAGTCCGTGACTGATGCTTAGAAGGCCGTCGACATTTGAGTACCGGATAGGTAAGGGCCCTATGTTTAGTGGGACACGAACGAGCAGGAGGGCGGGGTCACATGTTTAGTCCGGTACCTCTGACCGCGGGCGGATCTGTATCCAGACTTGCAGGCAGAGGCGCGTTAGCAGGTAGCTAAATCTACTAGAGACCATAATCGCCATGGAGGATAGATGTCATGTCTCTCAGGGTTCTGGTTCAGACACATAAGCTTTTGATTTTGGCATAGTGTTTCTTAGAATGTAAAAAAGCCTGCTGGATGGTGATTGGGATGTTTGACGTGGCGTTGAAATTCAATATGAGTCCATAATACCTTATGGGACGCTGCCCAGAGTTCGTACTATTGTAGGGTTTGAGGCAGTGCATGTCAAACATTATGGCCCCGGGGCGCTGCCCCGTGCGCGCCGTGGATATTGTAATCCAGCCCACATACTATGTCATAGACAGTATTGTCAAAAAAGAACCTCTAGCTCATTTCTATCAAAAGTTAGTGATTCTTTGATGAAATTAGAATGTACAAAACAAATGCTCCCTCCAGGCCTCTAAGAGGCGAGTAAAATTGTAGCGGGCAGGCTAAAAAGTGGGAGCTAATGGAGCTAGACAAGAAAGACAAACACAAACTCCTGTGATGACAGCTCTGTGAGGAAAATTGTGCAAAACCGGGACAGATTCATAAGAGCACAGGTAAAAAACACAGGCAGAAAGTAATAAGTCTGAACTTGTATGTCCAGCAAATCGGACTGTGAATACGAAAACACAAGGCACTCGATGTTGGTTCACACGATGAAATATGGATGCTGTCACTAAAAATCGATCTTATAAACTAATAAAAATAGTGAGCATTCATATTCGGAGTTTGTGCAGCAGACTAACCAACAGACAGATCTAGTAACTCTTCAAATCGTCTATATAATGCAAGAAATCATTATCAGCAAGTCCATGTATTCTTTTCTGCTGCTGCATGACTGTTGTCACAAAAACTAGTACTATAAAGCATTCATTTCTTATATCTATTTAATTGTTTATTATATTTACGTAATGTTCGCGCCCAAGCGACCCAACACTGAGCGTCGAAGATCGGCCAAGAGCCCAAAATGAGTTGACAACCCCTTTAAGAGCGAGACTCTGGAGGTGACGAAATGTGACACACTCTCTCATTTGTTCTGTTGCCAAAGACGATAATTTCAGTCTTCAGAGTTCAGCTGGAGAAAGTGTTCTTCAATCCGACACACTGATCTGTTGATGCAGTGACAAGTGAATCACGGCTTCCATATTCACCTGTCGTACATAAACATGATCTAGAGTAGGCGTCTGCGTTAATGGAAGACATTCTCGCGGACGTATCAACTGACCTAACGGACAAGCTGTAGAGGCATTTGAACCGAAGGGACCCAGGATGCACCCTTAGGCGGCATCCCACAGATTAAGTCAGATTGGGCATACTGGTCTGAGACACAGTGTAGCGCAAGGACAGTAATGATGCCCACCCGTCCTTAGGATACTCTGTAAAGAGGGTCCACACTGATCGCACAGTGTCAAAAGCACACTCAGATCTAACAGGAATTAATACTGAGGCTTGCCCAGCAGGTATCCGTAGTTCAAGGGATTTCAATATGTCACCTGAAACAGCAGTTTCTCGTGCTGTGATGAGGTCTAAAACCTGGAAACATCAAATGAAGTTGTTTATTAAAGAAGGAAAATCGTAGCTGTTGTAACAACCTTTCAAGGACTTTAGCCCAAAATTGGCCAGATTAGAGAAGGGCACAGTAGCATGACTCAGAGAAGTACTAGCGGCATCAAGATGCTCTTCTTAGGAGGGCTTAATGACCGCGTTGGTCAAGAAAATTGAAATGTTCCAGATTGATAGCGACATTAGTTAACCTATATGTATGAAGTGAGTGAAGTGCTAACAAACTGATTCAGCACGACTTAGAAATCAGGAGGTCACACATGGAAGCAGATGGTAGAAATGAACTCAGGAATGTGATGATCTCCTGGACAGTTTGTCAGTTACAAGGTGACAAGTGAGTCGCTCTAGTATGTTGTAGGTGATGTATTGGACGGTCATTTATAGTATGTGTTATGATGAAATTAAAATATATAAGCCCATTTTAAGCCCTAACTTTAGTCATTAAAGAAATAAAATGCAAACTCTACATTGGATGTGGAAATAGAGTCAACGGCAGCTGACAGAAGAGGGTTAGCATTCATCTTGTTCTGTGGACCAACAGGGACCCAGCAGATGAGTATGTTACTGCAGATATCACAATATTATATTCAAAAGAAAAATATCAACTTCACCTTGTTTTCTACATAAAACATAACAGTACCAAAACAAACCTGAATTACTAGCGCAATAATAAACCTGAGAATTGCTACAACCTGAGCACTAATAGCCCAAGTCAACTAAACAAACTTTGAGAGAAGAGTTTGAACGAATGATTTCTTAATCGTATAGTCTAACAACAATCTTTAAATTTTCGAACTTGTGAAGAAGTTTAAAAATCAATCAATGAAAAATTTGATCACCAAACAAACCAGAAAATGACAAGAGAGTGAACCTTAGTTCCAGTGCAGACCCTGGTTGACCCAACTTTTCCATTGCTGACACTGCTCCTCTGTTTGACCTATATTTCCAGGGCAAGACCCCTACTGCCCTGACTAATGTGCCAGCACTTGAACCTATGCCCTTGTACCCCTACTGATCCAGTCAATGACAACCCCTTGCCACCTTGACCGTCATCGTTCCAGCACCTGAACCCTGTGATCCTTACTTGACCTCATGTTCAGCCTGACCTACTACTTACCTAGTGTTCCAGTGCAAGACCCTCTAGCCCGTTTGACCTCTGTTCCAGCCAGTGACCTAAATTGACCTCGATTCCAGTGCAAACACCCTTTTGCCCCTTGACCATCTGTCCAGCCCATGACCTCTGGATCATTGAACCTAAAATGTTCGCAAGCACTTGACCCCTCTGACCTTATTTGACCTCTGGTCCAGTTGCAGAACCCCTCAATGCCCTTTGACTCTGTCAAAGCACTTGACCTTTGCCCATTTGACCTCTATCCAGCGCTCACGCCTGGGAGGACAAGAGTTCAGGAAAATAGACAGGTTAAAGATGGACAATGAGAAAATGTGATTTCAAGGGCACAGAAACCTGCATAAGGTCCAAATCCTGAGCTGGAGGAAACCGCAAGAAGTCACAGACATGCCAAGGATTAAACCAGGTGCTCAAGCAGACTAAACGCAAGACTCTAACCAGAAGGACTTAACCAAGACTAAAGCAGGTCTAAAATTAGGTCATGAAACTATAGACTTAACCGGAACTATAACCAGGTCTAAATTAGGTACTAAAAACTACGGAACGTAACCAGGACTTAACCAAGGACTAAACAAGGAAAACTTAACCAAGGAGCTTAAACCAGTCTAAAAATTAAGGTTCTAAACTGCAGAGACTTTAACCAGGACTAAAAGCAAGGACTTAACAAGTGTCTAAAATTAGGGTTCTAACTCGCTTAAACCAGGAACTTAACCAGACTCTTAAAGCAGGACATAAAACCAGAAAAGGACTTAACCAGACGTTACAATAATAGAGATCAAACAGACTTACCAGGAACTTAACCAGAGACTAAACCGCGACTAACCAAGAGACATTAACCAGACTAAAAAGACAGTCATAAATTAATAGGACTTAACAGGATCTGCAGGACATAAAGACACAAACACCTAAACTAGGACTTAACCAGAGGACTATAAAAGCAAAAGGGTACGAATTGGGTATGCTAAAACATAGGACTAACCAAGACTCAAGACAGACAGTCTAAATACGTAGGAATATAGCGTTCTAAATAAAAAACTGGAACACATTCAGCCGACTTAACCAGGACCTAAAGGCAGTCTAGTATACATAATACTAAAATAAAATAAGGTCATAAAACTAAGACTTAACACACAGGACTTAAACACAGGACTTAAAGAAGCAGAACTTAACCAGACAAGGAACTAGCTAACCAGGAAGTAACCAATGAAACTAAATAGACCAGGTCTAATAAATTAAGGTCATAACTAAGACAAACCAAGGACTAACCAAAGGGCTTAAAGGCAACAGGTCCTAAAAATTAGGTCTTAAAGCAAGACTTGGGACTAAAGCAAACTAACGAGAGGACTAAACAGTGTACTTAATATAGGATCTTAAAAGCCATGACCTAAAGCAGATCCAGACTAAAGAAGAACTCTACCTAGGAGACCAAAGCAGTCTCAAATTAGCGTCAAAACAGAAGGACATACACATGAGACTTAACACAGGAAACTAAAGAAAATAAGGACTTAACCCAATGGGACTAACCTAAAGGACTTAACCAAGGTCGAATATAGGTCCTAAACAATACGGACTTACCGAAGGACTAAAGCAACCTAAAACCCAGGTTTACTAAAATTAAGGTTTCTAAACTCGGACATTAACCAGACTTAACCGAGAAACTAGCAGAGCAGGACTTTAACCAGCGAGACTTAACCAGGTCCTAAATAAGCTAAAACTCGGACATCTTAACCAGGACCTAAAACAAGACTAAAGCAGGACTTATACCTAAGGATCACTTAAACAAGGGGTCCAAATTAGAGTTAAACTCGAGAACTTAACCAAAAAAGTGACTTAACCAACAAAAGAAGGACCTAAAGCAACAAGAAAGACAGAAGCCGAATAAACTAAATAACCATCAAGATCACGTCCCCGTATTGAAGTACCGCACGCTAAGTAGAATAAATAATAACTTAGGGTACAAAGGTGATCAATAATAAAACAGACACGATCAGGAAAAACTTACAAACCAAAGGGACAAAAACTTAACCATAGCGAATACGGGAACAACTCAACAAGAGAAAAGCAGAGAGACAACTTAAAAACCAAAGGAACTTACCAAGTACAGCAGACGGTGAACTCAGAGATCATGTAGTTCTCGAATAAAAATAGTATAACAATCTAGAAGCGGTAAATACACTTAACGCATTAATAAATCTGATAAATAAATTGATAATAAAAATTTTGTAGTGCGCTTCTCATAACGCAAGCACTTCGTGTAATAACACAAGAAAGAGGACGTTATAGCGTTTAACCTTTAGAGTCTTCACTGTACTGAGGAGAGATTTTATGTAGACATAATCAAAATAGACCTGAAAAATCAAGCAGGGTAAACTACATATAAACCAAAAGAAAGAGAACTAACAGGATAACAATACTAAATTAAAGACATTGAGACGAAGGGTTCTTAAACTTCAGCCGGACCAGTTAGAGTCCTCGACATCCTCTAGATGGTACATCTACTTTGATAACCAGAAGGGGCAAACCTTCAAAGCAGAGTCGACCAGTATAACCACAAGACCAGGAATCTTAACCAGAGATCACTATAATAACTTCACCTTCTTCATCCATAAATATAAGAGAGCATTCCTAAGACCAGAAGACTTAATAACAGCCAAGGCACCAACTTACACGCACACGGAACCCATTCATCGTGTTAAAAGCAACAAGGATACTAAACCAGAATAAGAAGCTTAACCAGGATCTAATGAATAGATAAGTATAGTATTAATTTTAATTACATAATTAAAAAAATAATATTTAACTGATATAAAAAATTTTTGTATAGGTTAGGTATAGTAGATAACTATTAACCTGCTCGGAGAGGGGACTTTAAACGCTGTAAACAACTAGAGACAGACTTCTATATAAAAGTAAGGACAGTAGCTAGCATCGAGGAAGCACTATCTTAACAACCTAGACATGTGACATCAGTGTAACCCACCCGGCCATCGCCATCCATATAACGAATAGGCGTAATATAGGTCTGTCTGATGAGCGTTAATACGCATCTGAATTTAGCTGTGTCCCAGTTCGGAGCATCCTCGTCTCACCGTTGAAGAAACATGTTAGTACGGCCCCCCCAAGAACCCTTTAACCTGGAAGACACGCAGCAAGAAAGAGTTGATAGGACTATGTTCATTAAATCAACGTCTTCTTGATGGGACGAGATGTAATAGTGACTTGAAGCGCTAGTGTGTCTAATCTCGCAAAAAATAATTTAAGGTATTACCATATAACAGGACAAACTCGACTCTTCTCCAATCCGAGTGAACTCGTAACGATCATTAACCCAGGACCACCACTGTAAACCATAAAAGCGAACCATTAACCAGAGACAGGAAAACTAATAAGTGTAAGACGAAGAGGAGCATTTTTAACTCATTTTAAGATCTGTTAAGGAGTCTACTAGCAAGCATAGGATGTAAAAGCCAAGAGTTCATAAATAAGATATAGGATTTCCAAAGACCTATGAGAACACCAATATTAACGGCCATGGACTTCAAAGGTAAACCAAGGTCTAAAAAAAATAGGAATAACCAGGACTAACCAAGGTCATAAAGACAAGGACACTAAAAAGCCAGAGACTATAACCAAGACTAAACCAGGACTAAGCAGAGAGAGTCTAAACCTAGAGACATGAACCATAAGGACACTAAATAACTTAAACCGGAACTCTAAAAAGCTAAGAGACCTGTAACCAAGGCAGGGACTTACCGGGACTATATTAATCCAAGGGACTCTAAAAGAAAAAAGGAGTTCTAAATTTAGTACTAAATAGAGTCATATAACATAAGATTAAACACAAACTTTTAACCAAGGAGACAAACCCGTAACCAAGAAAGACTTAACCAGGGATAAAAAAAGCATCAGAGTCTATTATAGGGGTCATATTCTAAACTAGAATACTAACCAAGACATAACCAGGACTAAGCAAACAACCAGCAACTTGAACCAGGAACTTAACCAGGACTATAACCAATGACTAAAAGCACGGTCTAAATAAATATAGGACTAAACTAAGAACTTAACAAGAGAAGCTAAAGACAAGGTCTAAATTAAGGATCTTAAAGCGGAGACTAAAAGCCAGAAGGGACTTAAAAGCAGAACTTAACCAGGAACTAAAAGCAGGATCTAATTAGGGATGCACTAAAAACCAGGGAACTTAACCTGGAATTAAACCAGAACTAAAGCAGGAAAGACAAGGACTTAAACCAGTACTGAAATATAGGTCTAAACTAGATTCGGACTAACCAGGACTACTTTAACACCAGACTTAAGATAGGATGAGCCGAGTATTGAACAAAAATCTGAGAGAAAGTAACCCCAAACAGGAACCTAAAGCAGAAAGTAGATCTAAGATAATCAAACTTTAACAAGAAGGACCTATACACATGAACAAGTATTATGAACCATATGACTTTAAGATGAAGCAATGCCTATAAAATTAGGTGATCTCCTCTGAAAAACCCTTTAACATGATGGCCCTCGGTAACGGCGTTAGTTTGTGGAAGAACGCTATATTGGACATAAAATAGGACTTAATTACTCAGTAGGCTAGAGGATATCTAAATTGGTAGGCTCTTCTAAAGGCTTAAGCCTCAGAAGAAACGATATCTCATACAGAGGAATGAACTTAAGCAGAACTTAACCGAGGAGCTATAGACGAATCAATAAAAAAGCAAAAGGTAGGTTCCTTAAGATAATTATAACAGTGGGTTCTTAAACAATAGGATCAGGTAACCAAAACAAGTAGACAACTTAACCAGATGGACATAAAGAGCAATGAGGTATCTTAAATTGACCGTTGACCTACCAGTACTTAACACATAGACTAAAGCAGTGCTAACCAGAAACTAACCAGGACATAAAGCAGTAAGGTAAGGACTTAACCAGAGGACTTAACCAAGGACAAAAGCATGGACTTTATATAAACCGAGAACCCAAGGACGATGTAAAATTAGGTCTAATATAGGTCATAAAACCTAGGACTAAAGAACATAGAGCGAACAGGCACTAAGAAGCAAGGACTAGAACCAGAGACTTGAGTAAAGCCAGGACGTAAAGGCCCAGTACGACTAGAAAGTTAGGTGACAGACTCAAAACTAGGACTTAACCAGGACTATTAACCAAGCAATTAAAACCAGGTCTTAAATTAGGCTCCTCAAACAAGCTCAGGACTGTTAACCAAGGACTCAACCTAGATGACTATTAAGGCGAGTGAACTTTAACCCAGACTTATTAACCAAAGTCCTAAAAACAAATTAAAGGTCTTTTAAAACCACGGATTAGACCAGGGATAACGGAGTTAAGCCCACCCTAACTGCAAGAGGCTTAACCGAGAGTGCGTAGACACTGCAGGTTCTAGAAATTGATTGCTCAAACCTCACCACAGAACTCGGAAACTGTAACCAGCGACCTTAACCGCGATTGAGGACTAGATAGACGGACTTGAAGCAAGAAAGAGGACCATGACCAGTGTATCTAAAAACTAAACTGTTAGGGTCTAAACAGTTATTCGTTGTAGACCAGAGAGCTGTGCCAACCAGATTGAAACGACTAGGTAACACTAGTTGTACAGACTTAACCAGGACATAAAGCAGGTTAACATTGATAGGATCCAATCCTTGAGACTTGATTTAGACCAGAGACTTACAGAAAGACGTCTGGTAGCTCATAAGTGTGATGTATACTTAAACTCCACATGAAATTCCTGGTATTACGCTACGCTGTCGGTAAATTGCAGTAGAGGATCTCGTGCTTTAGAGTACCCTGTTGTAAGTCCACTGACTGTTATATGCCAGTGGTATCCTGTGAAGTATGGCATGTGTCCAGTTAGAATTAGTGATATAGGGTTGTAAAACGTTGGAGCTTAGGCCAGTAAACATATTTGAACCTGAGGAGCGAACAGCTGACGAATGCTAAATACGCGCGGAGGACTTAACCAGGACATAAAGCAGGACTTAGAAGCCAGACTTAACTCAGAGACTTTAGGGGGTGAACCAGGACTATCAACGATCTGATGTCCTAAATGAGGTCAAAAGCTTAGTGGGACTTTATGACCAGGAACTTAACCGAGGACTAAAGCAGGTCGTAAAATAGATTTTAGAGGTCTAAACAGGACTTAAACCGTAGGAGCTTAACAGGAACTAACAGCAGGACATTAAACTCAGCGACTTAATTCCAGGGGACTTATACCATGACTAAAGCATGTCTAAAATATATTGGTCTAACAGCTAAGAGCTTAACCAGGAAGGCTTAACCAGGCGTAGGGCGGTACATGGGATCTAGAATATAGGGCAATGTCAGTTAATGCTTATGGGCAGAACTCAATAGGGTACTAATAACGCTAGCAGACAGGACTAAATGCAAATCTTAAACGCAGAGCCATAAAGCCAAGGTCTTCTAAATTATTCTGACTAGACCTATGGTACTGTTAGGATCCTTAGACGCAGGACAATTATACCAAGTGAGCGGTCACAATAAGCGGGGAGACTGAAACCCTCAGATCGTGGAGGGCTTAACACTCAGGTCGGTGATGGGCATCTGTGTTCGTAGTCTAATACTCGGGACTCGTTAACCACTACATGGTTCGAATTAAGACACCATGATGGCTAAGAGGCAGACTTACCAGGGACTTATCCATAGTCTTACTAAGTGTATATACAATTGTCAGTCTAAACCAAGAACTTAACCCAGGATACTTACCCAGGGCAGCCACACCGACAAAGAACCGCAAGGATGACCCATATAACCTACGTACATGAAACATTGGTACCTAAACCTCGGAAAATCTACTACACCTTAACGAGCAACGCACAATAGAAGAGCCACAGGACTTAACCGGGTCATGCACCCGTTAAGGACCTCTAGTGTCAATAAATTCAAGTCTATGAAACCCAGGAACGTTACATCCCAGAGACAGCTTAACACCAGCGAGCTATAAGCCAGACTAACCAACGATGCTCTCAGTTTAATAAGTTCCAACCTCACGGACTTAAAACCAGCGAGGATGACATTACCAGAGACTAAGACCAGGTACTAAGATAGTAGTCTGAAACATAAGACTTAGACTTCATAGTGGTCCTTAAACCTAGTCGAAGAGCAGACGGAAAGACCGAGAAGCTGAACCGTGAACTTAAACGCATGGCTCTGAAAAGCGAGACAGGTTCTAAAACTACTTGGATCTAAGACTGAGACTCTAAGACCAGACTTAAGAGCCGAAGCGACTAAAGCAGGCACTTAACCAGTGACTATAGAACGAAGCGCGTTCTAAGTTGTTAATGGACTATAACACTAGGACCTAAAGCAAGGTTGGACCTAAGTTAGGTCCAAGCCCTCGGATTTAATTCAGGATTTAACGCAGGACTAACTGGAGCGGCTGAAGGGAGCGCATAAAGTGAAATTTGAGCGAATGTTAACCAAATGAAACCTTAACATCATAAATGAGGCACTGATAGTGGAACTAATGACAGAAGCTCTGTAACACGCGAGGGAGCTTACACCTAGGACTAAAGACTATGGTGCCTATGTGAGGTCTAAACTAGGAATAAGCGTTCAAGTACGCAGGACTAAAGACTGAGGAAGCTGCTACAGGTAGCATATTGACCAGGACTAAACTGCGGTCTAAATGTAGGTCTTTAAACTAGACTTAACCAGACATATAGAATCACGTACAATATAAACCAGCTAAATAGAGAAGCAGCTGTAGTATTGTGCAATTGGAGTCTAAGACTAGAACTATGTATAGACTGCGAGGAACTTGTAAGCCAAAGGAGACGCCTTAACCAGTACATTATGGAAGCTGAAAGGATAGCTCTAAGCTCTGAGAGCTTAACCAGGAGCTTATCGCAGGGGCTCTGTGAATTGGACAGTGGTCTAAACCAGAGCGAGTTCAAGCCAGGAGCAGAGTCTTCTCTCTGACAGTTAACAGCCGACTCGATGCTATAATTAGGCGAGGCATCTGAAAGAGGCAGGTTCCAGTGATTAAGTGAACCTAGGCGCTGATAGATTGCGTTAACCCAGAACTTAACCGAGGCAGCATAAAGCAGAGGTATACTGAACCCAGGCGTCTTAATGACGCGAGGCTGTTCGAAGATTTGGAGGTCTAAACTGAGGAACTAAAGCAGAGGATCATGCGTTAACCAGGACTAAGCGAGGCCAGTGTAAATAGTGTACTGTCTAAACTCGATGGGACCTTTGAACCAGGAGATCGTAACCGTCAGGACTAAAGCAGGACCAAACAGAGCTTAACACATGCTGTGGCAGTATGTCAGAAAGTATGGTCAGAACAGAGGACTAGTGAACCCATGGTACGTGAACCAGACTTAACCGCGAGCCAGATAACCACGTGGTGCATTTGTAACCTGAGGACTAACCAGGGCTAACAGACAAGGTCTAAGAATTGGCCGACGTCGCTAGGACTAACCAGGACTTAAGCGTGTCTAGTAGCGGGCACTTGTGAATACGCAGCGATCTTAGGCGCATGGTTCTTAAAGACCTAGGAGCTCAGAGGACTTAACAGCGACTTAACCAGGACTAAAGCAATGTCTAAACACCATCAGAGACTTAAAACCAAGACGCCTACACCGAGAACTATACAGCACGAGCTCTTATAACTCGTGGACTTTAAAACAGGAAGTGGACTTAGCGCAGACGTCACAGTTATACACATGACCGTCTCACAGCAGATCGTGGAGATTAGGGCTAAATTTAGGTCAGAGAGGACTGGCGGAGACTGAACAGGACCAAATTACGTACGCAAAACTGGATGGAGACACGAGAGGACTTAAGCGCAGAAGGCAGCGTGAAGCAAGTCTAAATTTAGGGTTGCGTTAAACTCGGAGTGTGGAACAGGAGGTGCCAAGTGACAGGGGGGGACGGAGGGCGACAGGGGGCGATAGGGGGGGACAGGGTGCTCGCGACAAATTCTCTGCTTTTTCTAATTGTGACTTAGATTGGTGGGACATGACACACACACAAACACACACAAACACACACATTTAACACAGGACTTTCAGTTTATGACACGTCCACTGGGGGCAGCACTAAACTGCCCCTATGACACGCCTAAAATGAACGACGACGCTGAAGATGAGTTTAGTTGTAATGGAATTGAATTCAATGAGCAAGCCGGAGAGCTGGACACCTGCAGGAGAGCTGGACACCTGCAGGAGAGCTGGACACCTGCAGGAGAGCTATAAGTGTTCATTTATTTGAAGATAAACTTTGACATGAAGACGTCTGCGAGTCGAAGTGGGACAGATCCATTCCACACGGAGCGTACACAAGACGTAACTGTTACTGTAAACAGCTGCCAAGTCTGAACGCCTGCAGGGATCGCTCTGTAACCCGACCTGCTCTGTACGCCTGCAGGGTTGCACCTGTCTATCACTCAGAGGGTAAAGAATGACGCGCACCCGTCAAAATAACTCGCACATGAGCTTTAAAAGCCGTCACTGATCTGAAAGGGAAGGCTTCACCTCAGCGCAAACGTGTTGAAAATAAATAGACCTGAGACGAGTGCCGGCCACGCTGTGTAGCGCTATTATTGTTTAGTGTAAAAGAGAGGTTGGTGCAGCTTTAAAAGCACACACACAGGCCCCTCCCTCTCACACGCAGGCCCCTCCCCCTCACAGAGGCATCCCCAGAATGAGGAACATGAACAGCTGAAGGTTCAGTTACAGTTTCACTCTTCAGCGTCGCTGCATCAGAGCTGAATATCCTGTGTCAGGAAACCTTACAGCTGTTCAGAGGAGAATCTTCCTGTCACCAGTCACTGCACACGGATGTGCACACGGATGTGCACACGGATGTGCACACGGATGTGCACACGGATGTGCACACACTTAGAATCACTGCTCTGCAGCAGCTTTAACTATGACACAACAGAAGAGACCTTACAGCTGAACAGAGACCTTACAGTTACACAGTTGTTTACAGGAGAGAAAGGGTTGAGGAAGAGGTGCAGTGTGTATATGTTGTGTATGGTGTGTGTATGGTGTGTATGTGCTATGTGTGTGGTGTGTGTATGGTGTGTATGGTGTGTGGTATGGCATGTGTGTGGGTGTGTGTATGTGTGTGTGGGATGTGGTGGTGTGTAATGGTGTGTGTATGGCGTGTGTGTGTGTGTGTGTGTGTAGTGGTGTGTGGTGGTGTGTATGGTGTATGTGTGTATGGTGTGTGTGGCATGTGTGTGGTGTGTGTTAGGTGTGGTGTGTGTTGTGGTGTGTATGGGTTGTGTATGTGTGGGTGTGTGTGTGTGTGTGTATGTGTGTGTATGTGTGGTGTGTGTATGGCATGTGTGTGGTGTGTGTATGGATGTGTGGTGGGTGTGTGTATGGCGTGTGTATGCGTGTGTATGGCGTGTGTATGGTGTGTGATATGTGTGTGATATGGTGTGTGTGTGTGTGTATGTGTGTGTGTGGTGTGTGTTGTTGTGGTGTGTGTGTGTGTGTGTGTATGGTGTGTGTATGGTGTGTGTGTATGTGTATGGTGTGTGTATGGTGTGTGTATGGTGTGTATGGTGTGTGTATGGCATGTGTATGGTGTGTATGGTGTGTGTATGGCATGTGTATGGTGTGTGTATGGCATGTGTGTGGTGTTGTGGTGTGTGTGTATGTGTGTGTGTAATGGTGGTGTGTATGGTGTGTATGGTGTGTGGTATGGTGTGGTGGTGTGTGTATGGTGTGTATGGTGTGTGTGTATGTGTGGTGTGTGTATGGCATGTGTATGGTGTGTGTAATGGCATGTGTGTGGTGGTGTGTATGTGTGTGTGGTATGTGTTATGGTGTGTGTATGTGTGTGTGTGTGGTGTGTGTATGGTGTGTGTATGTTGTGTGTATGGTGTGTGTGGATGTGTGTGGTGTGTGGGTGGTGTGTGTATGGTGTGTGTATGGTGTGTGTATGGGTGTGTATGTGTGTGTGTGTGTGTGGTGTGTATGGTGTGTATGGCGTGTGTGCGGTGTGTATGGTGTGTATGGCGTGTGTATGGTGTGTGTATGGCGTGTGTATGGTGTGTGTGTGTGGTGTGTATGGTGTGTATTGTGTGTATGGGCGTGTGTGTGTGTGGTGTGTGTGTAGCGCTGTGAGCACGTCATTAGGCCTAACGGCCTGTTATCGCACAAACAGAGTGTGTATGGTGTGTGTGTGTGGTGTGTGTGGTGTGTGTAATGGCGTGTGTGTGGTGTGTGTATGGCGTGTGTGTGAGGCCTAACGGCCTGTTATCGCACAGAGTGTGTTTTCGAGCGCGACACGACAAAGGTTCAAAGACTCATTAAACCAATCGGATCGTTTCGTCTGCTGCTTAATTAAGGAAATACAATCGCTGGAATTAGAGCGGATTCGCCTCATTTTTCACTTCTTATTCCTAATTGTATATTTTCACACACCCCAGACCTTGGTTCAGACCCGGTTTTCAGACCTGGTTCAGACCTGGTTCAGACCCGGTTCAGACCCGGTTCAGACCTGGTTCAGACCCGTTCAGTCCTGTTCAGCTGGTTCAGACCTGGTTTCAGTCCTGGTTCAGACCTGGTTTCAGACCCGGTTTCAGACCTGGTTCAGACCTGGTTCAGACCCGGTTCAGTCCTGGTTCAGACCGGTTTCAGACCCGGTTCAGACCCGGTTTCAGACCTGGTTCAGTCCTGGTTCAGACCCGGTTCAGTCCTGGTTCAGACCCGGTTTCAGACCCGGTTCAGACCCGGTTTCAGACCTGGTTCAGACCCGGTTTCAGACCTGGTTCAGACCCGATTCAGTCCTGGTTCAGTCCTGGTTCAGACCTGGTAAAGATAGTCAGAGAGCTCCCTCTGCTGGAGGTTCAGAGAGAAACACATTTGGACTCAGGGTTTTAAATCGTGTTAAATCCCAGTAAAGTCTCATTTAAACATTTTCTTCTTGAACAAGCAAAGGTTCTATAAAAGAATCTATAAAAGGTTCTATAAAAGGTTCTATAAAAGTTCTATAAAGAATCTATAAAAGGTTCTATAAAAGGTTCTATAAAAGAATCTATAAAAGGTTCTATAAAGGTTCTATTAAAAGGTTCTATAAAGAATCTATAAAAGGTTCTATAAAAGGTTCTATAAAAGGTTCTATAAAAGAATCTATAAAAGGTTCTATAAAAGAATCTATAAAAGGTTCTATAAAAGGTTCTATAAAAGGTTCTATAAAGTTTCCTATAAAAGGTTTCTTAAGGTTTCTATTAACGGTTCTCTTAAAGCAGGCATGTCCAAACTACGGCCCGGGGGCAAAATGCGGCCCTCAGACCAATTTTTGTTGGCCCTCTGGCTTCCTCTTAAAGTGGTCCAAACAACAAAAAGTAGTACTTTTTACAGTGAAATTGGACAAATTCAAGCATTTTGATGTTATACAAACCTAATATTAATGTTCCAAGTCTTATTAAAGGTGTGGAAGCTCATCCAAACTATGTTAAATGCAACATTTTGAAAGATTCACTTCATTGTCGAGTTGTCTGTGGCCCTCTGCTTCATATACGTTTCAAAATGCGGCCCTCGGTGAAAAAAGTTTGGACACCCCTGTCTTAAAGGTTCTATTAAAGGTTCAATTAAAGGTTCTTTAAAAGGTTCTATTAAAGGAACTCTGCTCCACCTGAGACCTTCACCTCCTTTGTTCCTCCTCTGCTCCCCCTGAGACCTTCACCTCCTTTGTACCTCCTCTGCTCCTCCTGAGACCTTCACCTCCCTCCTCTGCTCCCCCTGAGACCTTCACCTCCTTTGTACCTCCTCTGCTCCTCCTGAGACCTTCACCTCCTTTATTCCTCCTCTGCCTCCTGAGACCTTCACCTCCTTTTTCCTCCTCTGCTCCCCTGAGACCTTCACCTCCTTTGTTCCTCCTCTGCTCCTCCTGAGACCTTCACCTCCTCCTTTGTACCTCCTCTGCTCCTCCTGAGACCTTCACCTCCTCCTTGTTCCTCCTCTGCTCCTCCTGAACCTTCACCTCCTTTGTTCCTCCTCTGCTCCCCCTGAGACCTTCACCTCCTCCTTTGTACCTCCTCTGCTCCTCCTGAGACCTTCACCTCCTCCTTTGTTCCTCCTCTGCTCCTCCTGAGACCTTCACCTCCTTTGTTCCTCCTCTGCTCCTCCTGAGACCTTCACCTCCTTTGTTCCTCCTCTGCTCCTCCTGAGACCTTCACCTCCTTTGTTCCTCCTCTGCTCCTCCTGAGACCTTCACCTCCTCCTTTGTACCTCCTCTGCTCCTTCCTGAGACCTTCACCTCCTCCTTTGTTCCTCCTCTGCTCCTCCTGAGACCTTCACCTCCTTTGTTCCTCCTCTGCTCCTCCTGAGACCTTTCACCGCCTTTGTTCCTCTGCTCCTCTCTGAGACCTTCACCTCCGCCTTTGTTCATCCTCTGCTCCTCCTGAGACCTTCACCTCCTTTGTTCCTCCTCTCTTCCTCCTGAGACCTTCACCTCTCCTTGTTCCTCTCTGTTCCCCTGAGACCTTCACCTCCTTTGTTCCTCCCCGTTCCTCCTAGACCTTCACCTCCTTTGTTCCTCCTCTGCTCCTCCTGAGACCTTCACCTCCTTTGTTCCTCCTCTGTTCCTCCTGAGACCTTCACCTCCTCCTTTGTTCCTCCTCTGTTCCTCCTGAGACCTTCACCTCTTCTTTGTTCCTCCTCTGCTCCTCCTGAGAACCTTTACCTCCTTCCTTTGTTCCTCCTCTGCTCCTCCTGAGACCTTCACCTCCTTTGTCCCTCCTCTGCTCCTCCTGAGAACCTTCACCTTTGTTCCTCCTCTGCTCCTCCTGAGACCTTCACCTCCTTTCCCTGCGCCTTGGACCTTCACTCCTTGTTCCTCCTCTGTTCCACCTGAGACCTTCACCTCCTTTGTTCCTCCTCTGCTCCTCCTGAGACCTTCACCTCCTTTCGTTCCTCCTCCGCCTCCTGCGTCCTTCACCTCCTTCGTTCCTCCTCTGCTCCTCCTTTGTTTCCTCCTCTGTTCCACCTGAGACCTTCACCTCCTTGTTCCTCCTCTGCTCCTCCTGAGACCTTCACCTCCTTTGTTCCCTCCCTCTGTTCCACCTGAGACCTTCACCTCCTTTGTTCCTCCTCTGCTCCTCCTGAGACCTTCACCTCCTTTGTTCCTCCTCTGTTCCACCTGAGACCTTCACCTCCTTATCTGCTCCCCTTCACCTCTCACTGGTCTCTGACCAGAACCACGTAAAACCACACACTGGTCTTTGGACTTGGTCTTTGGACTCACCTGAGATGGTCCTGGTCCTGGTCTCTGGACTCTTGGCGCTGGTCCTTGTCTGGGACCTTGACAGACCTGGGTTAATCCGTCTGAGTTTGTGCCTGGACACTGACACCAGCTCCTTGGTTCTGGACTTGGCTGGACCAGACTGTGGACCGGACTCAGACCTGGACTGGACCTTGCAGCTGCTCAGACCAGGACTGACTCGTCTCAGTTTGTGTCTAGAGACCGACACAAGGTCCTTGGTCCTGGTCGGTCCTGGGTTGATCCGTCTCAGTTTGTGTCTGGACACCAAAGTCCGGCCGGATCCAGACCTGGGTCGAAGTCCGGGTTTAGGTCCCACGGGAGTCCGGACTTCAGAGGAACTGGGACTGAGAGTCACAGAACGAACACAGTTTTAGAGAAAGACGGTTCGCCGGACGACAATCTTCAGACTTTACAGAATGAGCAAAACTGTGTGTGTGTGAGTGTGTGTGTGTGTGTGTGTGTGTGTGAGTGTGTGTGAGTGTGTGTGAGTGTGTGTGAGTGTGTGTGAGTGTGTGAGTGTGTGAGCGTTGTGTGTGAGCGTGTGTGAGCGTGTGTGTGAGCGTGTGTTGTGTGAGTGTGTGTGTGTGAGCGTGTGTGAGCGTGTGTGAGCGTGTGTGAGCGTGTGTGAGCGTGTGTGAAGCCGTGTGTGTGTGAGTGTGTGTGTGTGTGAGCGTGTGTGAGTGTGTGTGTGAGCGTGTGTGTGTGTGAGCGTGTGTGTGTGTGTGTGTGAGTGTGTGAGCGTGTGTCGTGTGTGTGAGTGTGTGTGAGCGTGTGTGTGTGTGTGTGAGTGTGAGCGTGTGTGAGCGTGTGTGAGCGTTGTGTGATGTGTGTGTGTGTTGAGCGTGTGAGTGTTGTGTGTGAGGTGTGTGTGTGAGCGTGTGTGTGAGCGTGTGTGAGCTGTGTGTGTGAGTGTGTGTGTGAGCGTGTGTGAGCGTGTGTGTGTGTGAGTGTGTGTGTGTGTGTGAGCGTGTGTGAGCGTGTGTGAGCGTGTGTGTGAGCGTGTGTGTGTGTGTGTGTGTGTGTGTGTGTGAGCGTGTGTGTTGTGAGGTGTGTGTGAGCGTGTGTGAGTGTGTGTGAGCGTGTGTGAGCGTGTGTGATGTGTGTGTGTGTGTGTAGTGTGGTGAGCGTTGTGTGTGAGTGTGTGTGTGTGTGTGTGTGTGTGTGAGCGTGTGTGTGAGCGTGTGTGAGCGTGTGTGTGTGTGTGTGTGTGTGAGCGTGTGTGTGTGAGTGTGTGAGAGCGTGTGAGCGTGAGTGTGTGAGCGTGTGTGAGCGTGTGTGAGCGTGTGTGTGTGAGTGTGTGTGAGCGTGTGTGAGCGTGTGTGTGATGTGAGCGTGTGTGAGCGTGTGTGTGTGTGTGTGTGAGCGTGTGTGAGTGTGTGTGAGCGTGTGTGAGCGTGTGTGTGTGTGAGCGTGTGTGTGTGTGTGAGTGTGTGTGAGCGTGTGTGAGCGTGTGTGTGTGAGCGTGTGTGAGCGTGTGTGTGTGAGCGTGTGTGTGTGAGCGTGTGTGTGTGAGAGTGTGTGTGTGAGCATGTGTGTGTGAGCGTGTGTGTGTGAGCGTGTGTGTGAGTGTGTGTGTGTGTGTGTGAGCGTGTGTGTGTGTGTGTGTGTGCGTGAGCGTGTGTGTGTGAGCGTGTGTGTGTGTGAGTGTGTGTGTGTGTGTGAGCGTGTGTGTGTGAGCGTGTGTGTGTGAGCGTGTGTGTGTGTGAGTGTGTGTGTGAGCGTGTGTGTGTGAGCGTGTGTGTCTGTGTGCTGTGTGAGCGTGTGTGAGCGTGTGTGTGAGCGCGCGCGTGTGTGAGCGTGTGTGTGAGTGATTCTGATGAACGAGGCCTCACCTGGTTCTCCTGATGATCTGTGTGTGGCTGCGGAGCGTAAACGCACTTCCTGTCTCCGTGGTTACGGAGGCTGATCTTGTGGCAACCTCTGACCGCTGAGGAGTGACCCCTGACCTCTGGGGGGCGCTCCACCTGAACCTGCTGCGACCTTTAGGCGACAGAGCTCCAGTCTTTAGACCAGGTCCAGGTCTCTGGATTCGAGAAACCCACTGGTACTGGGAGGCCTTACTGAGCGCGCTCACACGGCTACGTCTGATTGGCCCAGAACCTGAAAAACAGTTTCAACAGAGATTCGAGCGACAATATCGTTCCCAGAGTTCAGCTTGGATTTCAGACTGACGTCCCAAATGTGCATCATTAAACCATTAATATATCTAACCCTGGAGCTTTGAGCTGTTCAGTGCATCTGCTGGTTTAGTCCTAGTTTAGTCCTGGTTTAGACCTGGTTTAGACCCGGTTTAGTCCTGTTTAGACCTGGTTTAGACCTGGTTTAGACCCGGTTTAGTCCTGGTGTAGACCTGGTTTAGACCTGGTTTAGACCTGGTTTAGACCTGGCTTAGTCCTTGTTTAGTCCTGGTTTAGTCCTGTTTTAGACCTGGTTTAGACCTGGTTAGTCCTGGTTTAGTCCTGGTTTAGTCCTGGTTTAGACCTGGCTTAGACCTGGCTTAGTCCTTGTTTAGTCCTGTTTTAGAACTGGTTTAGTCCTGGTTTAGACCTGGTTTAGTCCTGGTTTAGTCCTGGTTTAGACCTGGCTTAGTCCTTGTTTAGTCCTGGTTTAGTCCTGTTTTAGAACTGGTTTAGACCTGGGTAAGACCTGGTGGTTTAGTCCTGGTTTAGTCCTGGTTTCCTCCAAATGACCCAAGCGTCTCATCTGCCAGTAAGGCCTGCACAGGAACCCCCGGCACAACATTACTCTAAGTATGTTTCCATTGAGTTTCATATTCTGGGTCGCACCAGCAACGCTCTGATTGGAGCTGAAATAAAGGCAAGCCCCGCCTCCTTTTTCTTTTGATCATTGTAGTTTTAAATTAGAGTTCAGGTCTCTTTAAGAATGTGGAGGACCACGCCTACATATTTAACAGATTCTGTTTGACTTTTAAATGGGTAAGTCTTTCTAAAGGACAGAGGGGGGCGCCAGTGAGAGAGAATTTCAGTTTTTTTGTACATTCAGTTTGTATCGACATTGGACCGATATCATGAAGGAAAAGCATCACATTGGGACATTTCTGGTTTGGCTAAATACAATAGAACATCATTTATGTTCCATCCCGTCGGTTGAGACTATTTCTGATGTTTCTGCTGATGGTTCCAAGTACAACATGAACAACAGAGGGGACAAAGCACAGCCCTGTGTCCCCCCTCTGCGGGGGGGACAAATCCATCGTAAAGTTTGAGGTGTTTTCAAAGTAAAAATCCTTGTTTGATTATTCCGAACTCTCTAAACGTTTTATTATCATCGACTCCTGATTGACTTTATTATTTATATTGACATAATTTCAGTAACAACAGAGTTTAGTTTGTTTCATCTGAGATTTACCTTCTCCAGAAGCTCCCACATCCACACTGCCTTTGGGCCCCTTAGAACCCACTCGCACCCACGTGAACTTAGACTTAGTCCGGTCCAAAAAGTCCGGTCGGGAGTCCGGTCGGGAGTCCGGTCGGGAGTCGGTCGGGAGTCCGGTCGGGAGTCCGGTCGGGAGTCCGGTCGGGAGTCCGGTCGGGAGTCCGGGCGGGAGTCCGGGCGGGAGTCCGGGCGGGAGTCCGGGCGGGAGTCCGGGCGGGAGTCCGGTCCAGAGTCCTGGGCATCTTGATCCTCTTAGGAGCCAGGCTGGAGCCAGCAGAGGCCGCTGTCTGCAGTGGAGCAGACGTGGCCTGAGTCACAGGTTCAGACCTCTGTTCTGCCTTCAGAGCTTGAGCCGGTTTCACTGCAGCTGAATCTGAAGAAGGTTCTTCTGGATCTGAAGCTCGTTCAGCTGGAGCAGACGTCAAGGAGTTGGAAGAGTTTTCTAAGTTCTTAGATAAAACGTGAAGAAGACCTGAAGAATCTGAGGGAGAAGTGATGGAAGTCAGCGCTGGTTTTACAGAAAAGGCCTTCTTTTGAGAAGATGCAGTTGTGGATTTTAAAGTTGTTGGATTTGAAGGTGAAGACAGACGTTTTGGAGCGAGCATCTGGATCTGTTGAGGGACAGACGGAGCGGCAGGAGCAGGTTTGGTGGCGGCAGGGCAGGTTTGGTGGCGGCAGGAGCAGGTTTGGTGGCGGGCAGGAGGCAGGAGCAGGTTTGGTGGCGGCAGGAGCAGGTTTGGTGGCGGCAGGAGCAGGTTTGGTGGCTGCAGGCAAGTTTGGATGCGGCAGGGAGCAGGTTTTGGTGGCGGCAGGAGCAGGTTTGGTGGCGGCAGGAGCAGGTTTGGTGGCGGCAGGAGCAGGTTTGGTGGCGGCAGGAGCAGGTTTGGTGGCGGCAGGTTCAGGGTCAGGGTCAGTTTCTGAAGTGTTGTTCTTCAGAGAGTACGTTTTCCTCCAGGTTCCAGAGCGAGACGAGCTCGGCCCGGCGCCTGAAACAGACAAAACCAGGATTATTCACTTCTGCCTAAAACTTAGAGACGGGATTTACAAAGTTTAGACTTTTAATAAAAGCTCTTTTTCTCCATGAACACAATAAAGACTTTAAAACAGTCAAAAGACTCACTCTGAGCGGCTCCGAGTCCAGGTCTGGGCCCAGGTCTGGACTCACTCAGGGCTGAGGGCATCGAGGACTGGACTGTGGGCCGGACTGTAGACCTGGCCGTGGGCCGGACCGTGGACCCGGCCGTGGGCCCGACTGTGGACCGGAATGAAGACCCGACTGTAGACCAAACTGTGGGCCGGGCTGTAGACCTGGTCTGGTCCTGAGGCCCTGGGACTGAAGCGTTACCATGGAGACTCTTGTGTCGGTTGATCAGGTCTGAAACAGGTGGATGAAAGGTGGTGAGATTCAGTCCAAAGAGCGATATATCGGGACCACATATCTGGTCTTGGGTCTAGGATTCGGACCTGCTTCTAAAGACCACATGAGGCCTTCTCTGTTACAGGTTTGTGGTTTTAATATGATCCACATTGGCCCGACAAATCGCCACAAACATATCGGAGAAGCTGATTGGCCTTGGTTTCCCTGGATACGGCACAAGTCATGGAACGTTTCGTGAGAATGTTCCATGTTACTTCAGTGGCACCATCTGGACTCTCACCCAAGAGTCATTCTCAATCTGTGGACCTAGTCTGAGTAAGCCCCGCCCACCGGGTTTACGCTAACCCTAAACAGAAATGGAGGGTTCAGGTTCAATCTTCCAGCAGTTTACAGCAGCATTTAAAAGCCAGGGGGCACCATCAGCCCTAGTCATTCAGATGTTACTCAGGTACTCATCAGTGATGAGGAGCAGCAGCTAACAACAGGGCTGTTATGGTAACAGAGGGTGGGCTTGGATGAAAGTGTCCAGAAGATGCGCCTGCAGCTTCTACAAACATCAGACATTGATGAATTGTGCTGATTTTTCAGTGCAGACCAAAGTGAAGCCTCGGGTCCTTAGAGTCCTGAGAACTCTAAAGTCACACTTTATTATATTTAGATTTGACTAGAATATGACATTGACAGCTCTGAAAAAGGACGTTTTACACATTTCTAAAATACATGTATTTGTTCAAACTGTATTTACTGCACTACATTTTCATATATTTACTTACAGGAAACTATGTTTACACCACTTAAATGTGGACTTTCCCAAACATCTGGCCCAACTTAAATAGGAGGATTAGTTCATCTAACTGTTCATCTAACCCTAACTGTATGTAGGGTTCTGTGAGAATAAAAGAACTCTACATACAGACTTGTACTTGAGTTTAGAATAAAATAACTCTACATACAGACTTGTACTTTAGAATGAAAGAACTCTACATACAGACTTATACTTTACAATAAAAGAACTCTACATACAGACTTACACTTTAGAATGGAAGAACTCTACATACAGACTTGTACTTGAGTTTAGAATAAAAGAACTCTACATACAGACATGTACTTTACAATAAAAGAACTCTACATCCAGACTTGTACTTTACAATGAAAGAACTCAACATACAGACTTGTACTTGAGTTTAGAATAAAAGAACTCTACATACAGACTTGTACTTGAGTTTAGAATAAAAGAACTCTACATACAGACTTGTACTTTACAATAAAAGAACTCAACATACAGACTTGTACTTGAGTTTAGAATGAAAGAACTCTACATACAGACTTGTACTTTACAATGAAAGAACTCAACATACAGACTTATACTTTACAATAAAAGAACTCTACATGCATACTTATACTTTATAATAAAAGAACTCTACATCCAGACTTGTACTTTACAATAAAAGAACTCTACATCCAGACTTATACTTTACAATACAAGAACTCTACATCCAGACTTATACTTTACAATAAAAGAACTCTACATCCAGACTTATACTTTACAATAAAAGAACTCTACATACAGACTTATACTTTACAATAAAAGAACTCTACATACAGACTTATACTTTACAATAAAAGAACTCTACATACAGACTTATACTTTACAATAAAAGAACTCTACATCCAGACTTGTACTTTACAATGAAAGAACTCAACATCCAGACTTGTACTTTACAATAAAAGAACTCTACATCCAGACTTGTACTTTACAATAAAAGAACTCTACATCCAGACTTGTACTTTACAATAAAAGAACTCAACATACAGACTTGTACTTGAGTCACATGAATGAATGTGTGACGATGAAGTCTCGCGTACAGCAGAGGCACGAGGGAGAGAAGAGCCGTTAACGTCACGGACTTTGGTCAACGTTTATTTCTGGGACTTCAAACTCGGACTTTCTGTCTCTCGTGTCTTTGTGGATGCAACACGAGAGTGATTTTCAGAGACAAAACCCTGTAAACTTACTCTGGAGCAGCTCGATCTGTCTCCGCAGCGCCTCACGCTCCGCCATCTTGGATGTTTACACACTGGCGTCACCACATACAACGTCATCACGCATAACGTCATCACGCACCACGCTGCTGACGTAAGGAAGCGAATTTACTGTTTGTTAAACTTTACGTGTTGTCTGCAGTTCATTTACAGTTTATTTACGGTTTAGTCACGGTTTATTTACGGTTTAGTCACGGTTTATTTACAGTTTATGTACGGTTTAGTCACGGTTTATTTAAGGTTTAGTCACGGTTTATTTACAGTTTATTTACAGTTTACAGTTTATTTTCGGTTTAGTCACGGTTTATTTACATTTATTTAGGTTTAGTCACGGTTTATTTTTATTTACAGTTTATTTACAGTTTACAGTTTATTTTCGGTTTAGTCACGGTTTATTTACAGTTTATTTACGGTTTAGTCACGGTTTATTTATGGTTTAGTCACGTTTAGTTTATTTACGGTTTAGTCACGGTTTATTTACAGTTTATTTACAGTTTATTTACGGTTTAGTCACGGTTTATTTACGGTTTAGTCACGGTTTATTTACAGTTTATTTACAGTTTACAGTTTATTTACGCTTTAGTCACGGTTTATTTACAGTTTATGTACGGTTTAGTCACAGTTTATTTACGGTTTAGTCAGTTTATTTACGGTTTAGTCACGGTTTATTTACGGTTTAGTCACAGTTTATTTACGGTTTAGTCACGGTTTATTTACGGTTTAGTCACGGTTTATTTACGGTTTTATTTACGGTTTAGTCACGGTTTATTTACGGTTTAGTCACGGTTTATTTAAGGTTTAGTCACGGTTTATTTACAGTTTAGTCACGGTTTATTTACAGTTTACTTACAGTTTATTTACGGTTTAGTCACGATTTATTTACAGTTTTTAGCTTTGTACGTTTATTTACGGTTTAGTAGTTTATTTCGGTTTACGTTTATTTACAGTTTATTTACAGTTTATTTACGGTTTATTCACGATTTATTTACGGTTTAGTCATGGTTTATTTACAGTTTAATTTACCGGGTTTATCACGATTTATTTAACGGTTTTAGTCACGGTTTATTTACAGTTATTTACGGTTTAGTCACCATTTATTTACGGTTTAGTCACGGTTTATTTACAGTTTATGTACGGTTTAGTCACAGTTTATTTACGGTTTATTTATGGTTTAGTCACGGTTTATTTACAGTTTTATTTACGGTTTATTTACAGTTTATTACGGTTAAGTCACGATTTATTTACAGTTTATGTACGGTTTAGTTACGGTTTAGTCACGATTTATTTACGGTTTTAGAGCCACGATTTATTTACGGTTTTATGTACGGTTTAGTCACGGTTTATTTACGGTTTAGTCACGATTTATTTACGGTTTAGTCACGGTTTATTTACAGTTTATTTGCGGTTATTTACAGTTTACAGTTTATTTACAGTTTATTTACAGTTTATGTACGTTTTAAGTCACGGTTTATTTACGGTTTAGTCACGATTTATTTACGGTTTAGTCACGGTTTATTTACAGTTTATTTACGGTTTAGTCACGATTTATTTTACAGTTTAATGTACGCTTTAGTCACGGTTTATTTACGGTTTAAGTCACGATTTATTTACGGTTTAGTCATGGTTTATTTACAGTTTATTTACAGTTTATTTACGGTTTATTCACGATTTATTTACGGTTTAGTCACGGTTTACTTTACAGTTTATTTACGGTTTAGTCACCATTTATTTACAGTTTATTTACGGTTTAGTCACGGTTTATTTACGGTTTAGTCACGATTTATTTACGGTTTAGTCATGGTTTTATTTACAGTTTATTTACAGTTTATTTACGGTTTATTCACGATTTAGTTACGGTTTAGTCACGGTTTATTTACAGTTGTTTATTTATGGTTTAGTCACGGTTATTTTACATTTTATTTACAGTTTATTTACAGTTTATTTACGGTTTAGTCACGAGATTTATTTACAGTTTATGTACGGTTTAGTTACGGTTTAGTCACGATTTATTTACGGTTTTATTTACAGTTTATTTGCGGTTTATTTGCGGTTTATTTACAGTTTACAGTTTATTTACAGTTTATTTACAGTTTACAGTTTATTTACGGTTTAGTCACGATTTATTTACAGTTTATGTACGGTTTATTTACAGAAAAGTGTGATAAGTGTCCACATTGTCCTACAGAGGGCACTGTTGGGCTCCATGGAGCTCCATGACGTAGTGATTATTAGGGCTGCAACGATTACTCGAGTAAATCGAATAATTCGATTACAAAAAAGCTTCGATTATTATTTTACTGCTTCGATGATTCGTTTAATTTACATATTTAATCAAAAACACGTGAATCTGTGGCGCGCGGAGCGCACGGAACGACTTGTGGCGCTTTTGTTTCACACGGAGCTTGTTCCGCTCTGACGAAGGCGCGACAAGAAGAGAGCGGTGCGTTTTAAAGAGTTTTAAAGAGTTTTGATGAGTGAAAGAGCCATGGATCTATTATAATAATCCCGAGCTGCAACTCTAAACACCGCATCTAGCTCCGCCCACCCGAGCCCCCGCGCCTTCGACACGCCACCGCGGACCCCCGCGCTCCCCCACTCAACAACTCTGCTTCCCAGTCACAGTCGTACTTTTAAACAGCCAATGCACATGGAAACAGCACGGAGGACCGGTTATGTTAGAATAATCTGTTGTGAAACAGAAAGTCCGAGACGCGGAGCCAAAGTGACCGGCACACGAGCCAAAACGGCAAAACGACAAAATGCTCAAAATGCTCAAAACGCCAGGACCACTGGTCCCACCCAACATAACGTTTAACAAATATCTTATTTTAAGTGATGTGACAGAGCGACTGTAACTGTTTACAATCTATGACAAGTTAATTAGTCCTTTATATATATCCTTTCTATACAAAACAACAGTTTGGACTGAAGTGAAATGTTGCTGTTTTGGGGAACAAATTTATATGAAATTAAGAATAAAATGTGTTATTTTAAGCAGAAATTCCTTATTTTGTATGTGTTGTATACTATGAACTATAACGTTTATCTAAAAAATGATTTAAAATGCGTTTAAATGGTTTACTGAATGTACAAAAAAAATAACCGATTACTCGATTAATCGAAGGAAAGAATCGATAGATTACTCGATTACTAAAATAATCGATAGCTGCAGCTCTAGTGATTATTAGTCCGTACATTTGAGCGTGTCAGATTTCACCCCTAATTATTACAGAAATCCATTTTTATGGAAGTTTTGAGGACTTTTTTTTCACTCGGACGCCAGTCACGTGACCCGCGGCGAGGAGAGGCTCTGATGAATAGAGCAGGACTGTGGAGGAGGGGTCGGGGGGACGAGTGTGGACAACACTCTAACCCTGTGTCGCACATTGATGACATCACAGAGGGGTTCTGTTTTATTTTACCACAGGTGCCCTCCCACCAAACTAACCAGGGGAACCTTCAGATGCACTTTAAGACTTCAGACTTTGGAGGAAAATACTTCAAAGTTTCTGTTTTTGATGTTTTATTTTGTTTCTTAGTAAAAGTACCTTTTACACAACTGTGATGTTTACTCTAAAGTACTTTCTCCCACAAACACTGCAGTATGAGGAGGCATGGCACAGGTCATGTGATCTGTGAAAGTGAAAGAGGAAGTGAAAGTGTATCAGCTTCACAAAAACACGTCTGCTGCTGTTTGTGGTGAAAATACTTGACAAACTGCAGTAAAAAGAAGTACTGTGAGTAAGACTGAGCCGGAGCAGGACGCAGGACTGTGTACTTTTACTCCCCAGGTAAAGTTACTAAAGATAATACTGTGATAATACTGTGAAAGTACTTCACCTGGACTCTGGTCGGAGCAGAGTCTCAAACACTTATGACGTTTACTTTTCAGGAGCAGTACTTGTATACTTTTTTACCTCAGAGACGCTTTACTTTTTAAAGAAGAGCCTTTGTGGTAGTTTCACCGACTCGTTAAAAAGTACATCAGATATGACTCTTCTGCGTACCTGTATTATGGAACAGAAGTCTTGGCAGTGTTGTCGCAGTAACAAGAGCCCGAGGCCTGTTGCATCACACACGTTTGAAACATGTAAAATATAATATGTGATTAGGAGAGTCAGAAGTATTTCAGATATTTTGTAATGATATTTTGAGTGCACCAAAGGTTATTATTAGTCAGCAGTTAGAAATGAAACCACAGATTTTTTTATTTGATCTGATGCCAAGTATTACGATGGTAAGTATCGCGATATTACGAAGGTAAGTATCGCGATATTGATCCAATACCGATACCGTTGATGTTGCTTTTAATGGCAGTCGGCAGTGAAAAGGTGCATTTACCGCCATCTAGTGTACGTGTACGTGAATGAGAGAGAACGAGCGCAAACTGATACCAGTGAGTTTTGTACTCAAATGCTCTGAAACTCCTCGACACAGAACACTTTACATTTGTCTTCATTCACGTCAGATTGGTTCAAGCTGAGGTTGAACTAATATGAAAAGTGAGCACATGTGCAGGAAACATCAAATGTAAACAAAATGTATTGGTATTGATATATCAATATTCGGTATGGAGCCGCACATCACTTGCAGCAGTCCTGATCTTAGAAACAGTAATATTGTTTTTAGTCTGAAAAGCCATAAAATATATTCTCTGTCTGTTTCTGTCTAGAATATTGCCTGAATTTAAAATAGATTCTGAGACATTTAAATGGGAAAGTCTTTCTAAAGGCCAAGGGGGGGCGCCAGTGAGAGTGTTTATTTATTATATAAGGGACCGAACAGAGAGCATTACCACATTTAAAATAGTAACCGATGCCATGTCCAAAGGAGACGAAGGCCATCGAGCCGAAGGCCATCGAGACGAAGGCCATCGAAACGAAGGCCATCGAGCCGAAGACTATCAGACGAAGGCCATCGAGTCGAAGGCCATCGAGACGAAGGCCATCGAGAACGAAGGCCATCGAGCCGAAGGCCATCGAGACGAAGGCCATCGAAACGAAGGCCATCGAGCTGAAGACTATCAGGACGAAGGCCATCGAGTCGAAGGCCATCGAGACGAAGGCCATCGAGACGAAGCCATCGGACGAAGGCCATCGAGACGAGTCGAAGGCCATCGAGACGAAGGCCTATCGAGACGAAGGCCATCGAGCCGAAGGCCATCGGACGAAGGCCATCGAGCCGAAGGCCATCGAGGCCGAAGGCCATCGAGACGAAGGCCATCGAGCCGAAGGCCATCGAGCCGAAGGCCATCGAGACGAAGGACATCGAGCCGAAGGCCATCAAGACGAAGGCCATCGAGACGAAGGCCATCGAGACGAAGGCCATCGAGACGAAGGCCATCAAGACGAAGGCCATCGAGACGAAGGCCATCGAGACGAAGGCCATCAAGACGAAGGACATCGAGCCGAAGGCCATAATCGAGACCTGGTCCCTTGAATAAATAAATCACTTTGGGAATGGAACTGTCTGGTTTGGTCAAACACAGTTGAACATCATCTGCAGCAGGCAATTTTATGTTCCGTCCCATCGATCTGAACACTGAATTGTTTTTGATCGTCTTGTTCACAGGGGCGGGGCTCATGGGGGCTCACGGGGGTCAGCTGTGACATCATCTGTGGCCATAGGTGAACCCAAAGAGGACATCGCAGACGCAGCTTTGGACCCAAAAGTTCAATTTTGTACAAACATGCATCAAATGTTTTAGACCCATTTAGACATTTGTGTTTGGCGTTCAGAGCCCCGTTAAGCAGGCATTGACTGTCGCTGCTGTTGTGATTTTGGGCGTTGCAAAAATTAACTGAATTGAAACTGTGTTGACATTTGTGATTCATCTTTATTGAAAATAAAAAGTAGATTTGATGTGGATTAGAGAAACGGGAGCACCAGGATTCAGACCCTCCAGATCAATGAGGACTATAGTTTTTATTAAAGTGCAAAATGTACTTCTTCTGAGGTCTTTCTAACTCGGATTTCTCTCTTTGTTTTGTGTTGCAGTCAAAATGGCGGAGGATTACCAGTACTTCCTTCTGACCCGTTCTGAGTATTATTACAGCACACTTAAATCAGGCAGCATCTGCTTCTGCCCCAGCTCCAAGTACAACGCTCTGGGCTCCAGCCGGACCCTCAGTGTGGTGGGCATTGGGAGCCACTGCCTCTTAGAATACCCCATGGCAGTGGAGTGTCTGCAGCCGCTCAGCAGACACGAGGCTGAGCTTCTGCTGGCTCTGCCTGAGGAGCAGCGACTGGAGGCTCTGAAGAAGGGTCTAGACTCCGCCCTGGACCTAAAGGTGGGCACTGATGTCTGGGTCCAGCACCAGGAGCAGATATGCAGAGGAATCATCCGCTTCATCGGCAACATCACCAAATCCCAAAACCCCGGCGAACTGCAGGGGCTGTTCTTTGGGACAGAGCTATTGGTAAGTATGTATATATGTACTACACCAGCCTGGGTCCTTCAGATGTCAGAGTACTTATATATATGTACTACACCAGCCTGGGTCCTTCAGATGTTAGAGTTCTGTGTCAGAGTACTTATATATATGTACTACACCAGCCTGGGTCCTTCAGATGTCAGAGTACTTATATATATGTACTACACCAGCCCGGGTCCTTCAGATGTTAGAGTTCTGTGTCAGAGTACTTATATATATGTACTACACCAGCCCGGGTCTTCAGATGTTAGAGTTCTGTGTCAGAGTACTTATATATATGTACTACACCAGCCGGGTCCTTCAGATGTTAGATTCTGTGTCAGAGTACTTATATATATGTACTACACCAGCCCGGGTCCTTCAGATGTTATTCTGTGTCAGAGTACTTATATATATGTACTACACCGGCCTGGGTCCTTCAGATGTCAGAGTACTTATATATATGTACTACACCAGCCCGGGTCCTTCAGATGTTAGAGTTCTGTGTCAGAGTACTTATATATATGTACTACACCAGCCCGGGTCCTTCAGATGTCAGAGTACTTATATATATGTACTACACCAGCCCGGGTCCTTCAGATGTTAGAGTTTCTGTGTCAGAGTACTTATATATATGTACTACACCAGCCCGGGTCCTTCAGATGTTAGAGTTCTGTGTCAGAGTACTTATATATATGTACTACACCAGCCCGGGTCCTTCAGATGTTAGAGTTCTGTGTCAGAGTACTGATATATATGTACTACACCAGCCCGGGTCCTTCAGATGTTAGAGTTCTGTGTCAGAGTACTTATATATATGTACTACACCAGCCTGGGTCCTTCAGATGTCAGAGTACTTATATATATGTACTACACCAGCCTGGGTCCTTCAGATGTTAGAGTTCTGTGTCAGAGTACTTATATATATGTACTACACCAGCCTGGGTCCTTCAGATGTCAGAGTACTTATATATATGTACTACACCAGCCCGGGTCCTTCAGATTGTTAGAGTTCTGTGTCAGAGTACTTATATATATGTACTACACCAGCCCGGGTCCTTCAGATGTTAGAGTTCTGTGTCAGAGTACTTATATATATGTACTACACCAGCCCGGGTCCTTCAGATGTTATTCTGTGTCAGAGTACTTATATATATGTACTACACCAGCCCGGGTCCTTCAGATGTTATTCTGTGTCAGAGTACTTATATATATGTACTACACCGGCCTGGGTCCTTCAGATGTCAGAGTACTTATATATATGTTACTACACCAGCCCGGGTCCTTCAGATGTTAGAGTTCTGTGTCAGAGTACTTATATATATGTACTACACCAGCCCGGGTCCTTCAGATGTCAGAGTACTTATATATATGTACTACACCAGCCGGGTCCTTCAGATGTTAGAGTTCTGTGTCAGAGTACTTATATATATGTACTACACCAGCCCGGGTCCTTCAGATGTTAGAGTTCTGTGTCAGAGTACTTATATATATGTACTACACCAGCCCGGGTCCTTCAGATGTTAGAGTTCTGTGTCAGAGTACTGATATATATGTACTACACCAGCCCGGGTCCTTCAGATGTTAGAGTTTCTGTGTCAGAGTACTTATATATATGTACTACACCAGCCTGGGTCCTTCAGATGTTAGAGTTTCTGTGTCAGAGTACTTATATATATGTACTACACCAGCCTGGGTCCTTCAGATGTTAGAGTTCTGTGTCAGAGTACTTATATATATGTACTACACCAGCCCGGGTCCTTCAGATGTTAGAGTTCTGTGTCAGAGTCTTATATATATGTACTACACCGGCCTGGGTCCTTCAGATGTCAGAGTACTTATATTATATGTACTACACCAGCCCGGGTCCTTCAGATGTTAGAGTTCTGTGTCAGAGTACTTATATATATGTACTACACCAGCCCGGGTCCTTCAGATGTTAGAGTTCTGTGTCAGAGTACTTATATATATGTACTACACCAGCCTGGGTCCTTCAGATGTTAGAGTTCTGTGTCAGAGTACTTATATATATTACTACACCAGCCCGGGTCCTTCAGATGTTAGAGTTCTGTGTCAGAGTACTTATATGTATGTACTACACCAGCCTGGGTCCTTCAGATGTTAGAGTTCTGTGTCAGAGTACTTATATATATGTACTACACCAGCCTGGGTCCTTCAGATGTTAGAGTTCTGTGTCAGAGTACTTATATATATGTACTACACCAGCCCGGGTCCTTCAGATGTTAGAGTTCTTTGTCAGAGTCGGATGAATATCTGAGTTCTTAGACTGAAGCGTTCTATATAGGGTTAGGGTTAGGGTTAGGGTTAGAGGGTTAGAGGGTTAGGGTTAGAGGGTTAGAGGGTTAGAGGTTAGTTAGTTAGGGTTAGGGTTAGAGGGTTAGGGTTAGGGTAGAGGGTTAGAGGGTTAGAGGGTTAGAGGGTTAGGGTTAGAGGGTTAGGGTTAGAGGGTTAGAGGGTTAGGGTTAGGGTTAGGGTTAGAGGGTTAGAGGGTTAGAGGGTTAGAGGGTTAGGGTTGGGTTAGAGGGTAGGGTAGAGGGTTAGGGTTAGGGTTAGAGGGTTAGAGGGTTAGAGGGTTAGAGGGTTAGAGGGTTAGAGGTTAGAGGGTTAGAGGGTTAGGGTTAGAAGGTTAGAGGGTTAGGGTTAGAGGGTTAGGGTTAGGGTTAGAGGGTTAGGGTTAGGGTTAGGGTTAGGGTTAGTTAGGGTTAGGGTTAGAAGGTTAGAGGGTTAGGGTTAGAGGGTTAGGGTTAGGGTTAAGAGGGTTAGAGGGTTAGGGTTAGGGTTTAGAGGGTTGGAGGGTTAGGGTTAGAGTTGTTAGAGGGTTAGGGTTAGAGGTTAGGGTTAGAGTGTTAGAGGGTTAGAGGTTAGAGGGTTAGGGTTAGGGTTTAGGGTTAGGGTTAGAGGGTTTAGGGGTTAGAGGGTTTAGGGTTAGAGGGTTAGGGTTAGGGTTAGAGGGTTAGGGTTAGGGTTAGAGGGTTAGGGTTTGAGGGTTAGGGTTAGGGTTAGAGGGTTAGGGTTAGGGTTAGAGGGTTAGGGTTTGAGGGTTAGGGTTACGCCTCTTTAGAAGATGTAGATCCAAAAAGCAGAGCTACAGTAGAAAAAATATCTCATGAATTAAATCTAACATTGACATCCGGCAGACTTCTCATCTTGCGTCCCCTCGAGCCATTGGTCGGGGGTCTTATTCCAAACTGTACTCTCTCTGTTGCAGGGTTTTGACCGAGAAAAAGGGGACACAGACGGTTCTTTCGGTCCCCAGATCCACTTCTCCTGTGACAAAGACTGTGGAGTGTTCACTGCCTTCAACAGGCTCAAACGAGTGGGACCTCCGACCAGTCCAGAACCAGAACCAGGTCCAAGCGCCAACCTGGAGCCCGACCTGCACCAGCCCATGTCCTTCGTCTCAAACCATTTCCTCCAGGGCCCTGCCCCTGGAGAGTCCAGACCAGAGTCCAGACCAGAGTCTTGGAGCTCAGGTCCAAAGTCCCTGTCTGCAGAACTCGAACCCATGGTCCAGGACACTCGGGTGCAGGACCAAGGACTCACCAAAGGCCTCAGGTCCCGCTCTAAGTCCCTGAAACTGGATCCAAGTTCTGAAGAGTCCAGCACTGGAGGAAAACAAAAAACGAAGTTCAATGTAAACATTAAACAGGGGTTTGCAAGGAGAGCTCCAGAGGCCAGACCAGATACCAGAGCAGAGACCAGAACCTATGGGAGACCAAAGTCGGAGAATCTGGACCATTTTAAAACCTGTGCAAAGGCTGCCAAAACCAGGTTGGGTTTAAAGGCGTTTTGTCCCATAAGCCTCAGTTGAAGGAACGTGTTTGTAACATCTCACTCTGATCTCCCCAGGCTGAACAATCCCAGGTCTAACACTGAACCCAAGACCAAACCTGGGACTGGAACCAGGGCTGGACCAGAGGGACTCAAAGCCGGAGACAGGGTTGAGTTCCCTGTGGAAAAGAACGTGACTGCAGAGGGCGCTGTGGTGTTTGTGGAGACGAGCCATGAGGAGAAGCTGGTGTACATCTCTGTGAGTCGACTCTCAAAATGCTTTACTCTGCATTATTCACTCCACACTCCGGGACACGGGACCCCATAAAAGTTCAGCATTTTGTCCGTCATTATTTTTATTAGCAAATATTTATTTGGGTTAGGGTTAGGTTTATGTTGTTTGGTTAAGATTTGATCTTTGGTTCATGGAATACTGGTGACGACCCTGGACCTTTCAGGGAGTCCCTCACTTCACAACACGGCTAGTCCGGTACCGTTAGCATTAGCCATTAGCATTAGTCCACAAAACATCGTAAATTATGAATAATCCAGAGAGGGTCTGCTGGTCCGGCCCATGGACCACGTTTGGGTCAAAGTCATTGTAAACCTTCTGGTGTTTTATTTCAGAAGATAATGAGATGTAAATCTGAGCTAAAGGCTAACTACTTTGTTTGTTCTGAGTGCACTGTAAAATAAATGTTAAATTAATGCTCTATTTGCATGCATCTTTCATAAATATTTTAATTAACCTTTGATTATTTGATAATTCAATACATGTTGCATTACCGTCCTGTTTTTTATTCATACGAAAATTGTCTGTAGAAAAACCCCTCAGTCGCCATCTAGTGGAGAGGAAACAGAATGCGTGACTTGTCTTCAACATGTGACAAAAAATAAGTCACGTGACTGAAAGCCTTGGGCTGCGTCCGAATGTCCTCCCTTGCCCCCCACCCCTTGTTCACCACACAGTTCCACACAGTCACTGAGCGAGACCGCGGGTCATGTGACTCTGGCGTGTGCGTGAAAAAAGAAAGCCTCAAAATTGATATAAATGCATTTCTGTAATAAATATTGGTCAAATTGGTCTGACACGCTCATAATTATGGACTAATAATCATGGATCAAGTCCTGGATCTCACATGAAGCAACAGAACTGGATTCAACTTCTTGCTCTCAAGCGAAGGCAAGAGGCTAACGCTAGCAGCTTTGTGGCGCTGTGGTCTTCTTCTCGAGTCTTTGTTTTCACGTCTCTTCTGCTTCATTCATCTGTCGTGTCCACTTAAAGACCTGTCACTGTTTTCACCTGCCGGACATTCGGACAGCACTGAAAATGGGCCTTAAACGGCGCCCTCTGCAGGGAACAGTGTGGACTTTCAGATGCCGTCATGGATATCACTACGCTGTGGACATTACCATAGCAATAGGTGAACAAAGGAGCTGCTGTTCGGAGGGGCTTCAACTAAAACAGGTGAAAACGTCTTCGGACAGCAGACGGACAGAAAACACACTGTGCGGCGTTGTGTTCCAGACTCCGCGTCACTGCTCCTCGTTGTGTACTCCTTCTTTATGTTGTGTGAGTCTGAAGCCGACAGAGGGTTCTTCTGATCTGAGATCATAGACGTTAGATCTGACGGAAGTGTCTGTTTCAGGAAGACTCAGGGACTTCCTTTGTGGTTCCTCTACAGTTCATCGTGAAGCTGGAGCCTGAAGCAGGTCTAACCCTTACATTGTTTTATGTTCACAATAATCTGCTTCATTTATCATTTATTTGTGAAGTTCGATATGACACAGACACAGTTTTCACTCTTCCCCTTTCATACGACATATACACCGACCCAAAACCAGGGTGTGAAGAATCCAGACCAGAGTCCAGACCAGAGTCCAGACCAGAGTCCAGACCAGAGTCCAGACCAGAGTCCAGACCAGAGTCCCCAGAGTCCAGACCAGAGTCTGAAGATCTGATCGATGTGAAGTTCCAGACTGGTCTTGTCCAAACCAGGTCTGTTTTACATGATCCTTGTGACTTTTTAAAAAAAAAATTTAAGTCTAACTTTTACCTGTCCAACAGGCTGGACTATGTCAGGACTTCACCAGGGCTTGGACCAGAACTCAGGTCCAAATCTGAGCCCAAGATGACATCCAGGACCGGACCAGAGCCTCCAGGGAGCGGCAGACTTGGATCCACAGCTGGACTCAAAGCTGGAGACCAGGTTCTGTTCATCGATGAAATGGAGCAGACTGTGAAAGGCAACGTGGTCTTCATAGAGACGAGCCAAGAGGAGACCATGGTCTACATCGCGGTGAGTCCTGAGGTATAGACCCTGATCCATGTTTAGAACCTAGTTCAGGATTTCAGAGGGAGACTGTGGATGAGAAATATGTAAGAATACTTTTCCTCCTGTGGAGGAAACAATGACTGAAGACTCAGCAACACTTTGGACTTGATCGTCCCCAATAAAACTTGTTAACAGATGCAGACAAAAACATCCATCACCCAAACTGAAGTCCCTGAGGTTAAAGCTCCCTGGGACAAGACTTCTGGGATGAGATCCTCTTGAGTGTTCCTCAGTGTGAATTGTGTGTTTCAGGGTAATTCTGGGACCTCCATCGTTCCTCTGCAGGGCGTGGCCAAGCTGGAGCCTGAAGCAGGTACTGCACAGTTTTATATTTCACTTGGCCCTTGGTTCACTATGGGACCTTCTGCGGAGTCCCATAGTTCCGTCATAGTCCCGTCATAGTCCCGTCATAGTTCCATCATAGTCCCATCATAGTCCCGTCATAGTCCCATTATAGTCTAGTCATAGTCCCATCATAGTCCCGTCATAGTCCCGTCATAGTTCCATCATAGTCCCATCATAGTCCCGTCATAGTCCCATTATAGTCCAGTCATAGTCCCATCATAGTCAGTCATAGTCCCATCATAGTCCCGTCGTAGTCCCATCGTAGTCCATCGTAGTCCCATTATAGTCCCATTATAGTCCATCCTAGTTCCATCATACGTCATAGTCCCGTCATAGTCCCGCGTTCCCGTCATAGTCCGTCATAGTCCCGTCATAGTCCCGTCATAGTCCATCATAGTCCCATCATAGTCCCGTCATAGTCCCATCCCCATAGTCCGTCATAGTCCCATCATAGTCCCGTCATAGTAGTCCCATAGTCCCGTCATAGTCCCGTCTAGTCATAGTCCCATCATAGTCCCGTCATAGTCCCATTATAGTAGTCCCATAGTCATAGTCGTCATAGTCCCATTATAGTCCCATCATAGTCCCGTCATAGTCCCATTATAGTCCAGTCATAGTCCCATCATAGTCCCATCATAGTCCCGTCATAGTCCCGTTGTATCATCGTAGTCCCGTAGTCCCATCGTAGTCCCATAGTAGTCCCATTATAGTCCCATTATAGTCCCATCCTAGTTCCATCATAGTCCCGTCATAGTCCCGTCATAGTCCCATTATAGTCCAGTCATAGTCCCGTCATAGTCCCGTCATAGTCCATCATATAGTCAATTATAGTCCCGTCATAGTCCCGTCATAGTTCCATCATGGGACTATGATGGAACTATGACGGGACTATGACGGGACTATAGTTCCGTCATAGTCCGTCATAGTCCCGTCATAGGACTATGACTAGACTATAATGGGACGTCGGGACTATGATCCCTATGATGGAACATACGGGACTATGACGGGACTATAGTTCCGTCATAGTCCCGTCATAGTCGCCGTCATAGTTCCATCATAGTCCCATCATAGTCCCCGTCATAGTCCCATTTAAAGTTCAGTCATAGTCCGTCATAGTCCCATCAATAGTCCCGTCATAGTCCAATTATAGTCCCATCATAGTCCCGTCATAGTCCAATTATAGTCAGTCATAGTCCATCATAGTCCCCATCAATAGTCCCGTCATAGTCCGTTGTAGTCCCATCGAGTAGTCCATCGTAGTCCCATCGTAGTCCCAATAGGTAAGTTCCATTATAGTCCCATTATAGTCCCATCCTAGTTCCATCATAGTCCAGTCCATAGTTCCCCGTCATATCCCGTCATTAGTCCGTCATAGTCCAGTCATAGTGCCCTGTCATGAGTCCCGTCATAGTCCCATCATAGTCCAAATTATAGTCCGTCATAGTCCCGTCATAGTTCATCAATGGGATATGATGGAACCACTTATGACGGGACTAATGACGGGACTAATAGTTCGTCATAGTCCCCCGTCCATAGGTCGCCGTCATAGGACTATGACTAACTATAATTGGGCACTATAGACGGGATTATGGAATGGACTATGAGGAACTAATGACGGGACTTGAACGGATCCGTCTAGTCATAGTCCCGTCATAGTCCGTCATAGTCCGTCATAGTCCCGTCATAGTCCCGTCATAGTCCCATCCCGTCATAGTCCATAGTCCCGTCATAGTCCCATCATAGTCCCCCATAGTCCGTCATAGTCATAGTCCATTATAGTCTAGTCATAGTCCCATCATAGCCCCGTCCATATGTCCCGTCTAGTCCATCATAGTCCCATCAACGTCCCGTCATATCCCATTATATCCCCATGCCATAGTCCCATCAAGTCCCGTCATAGTCCCGTCGTAGTCCATTGGTATCCCCATCCGTAAGTCCCATCGTAGTCCCATCGTAGTCCCATCGTAGTTCCCATTATAAGTCCTATTATCGTCCATCCTAGTTCCGTCATAGTCCCCAAGTCAATTATAGTCCCGTCATGTCCGGTCATAGTCACGCTGATGAACTATAGGCTAGACGGCTAAGCGCTAGTCCCCATAGTCCCCGTCATAGGATATGTAGCTATGGCACGGTTTCTATGATGGACTATCGGCTTACGGTTAGTTCCTATAGTCCCGTCATAGTCCCGTCATAGTTCCCGTCATAGTCCCGTCATAGTCCCATAGCCCATCATAGTCCCGTCAATAGTCATAGTCCCGTCATAGTCCCGTCATAGTCCCGTCATATCCCTATAGTCAGTCATAGTCCGTCATTAGCCGTCCCTGTTCGATAGTCCCCAATGTCCGCATAGTTCCATCATAGTCCCCATCATAGTCCCGTCATAGTCCATATAGTCCCGAATGTCCCTCCATAGTCCATCATCATAAGTCGTAATCCATTATAGTCCAGTCATGTCCCTCTGTCATCAGTCCCGTCAGTAGTCCGTCGTAGTTCCCATCGTAATCATCGTAGTCCCATCGTAGTCCCTCGTAGTCCCATTAATAAGTCCATTATAGTCCCATCCTAGTTCCGTATCATCGTCATAGTCCCGTCTATCCAAGTCCCGTCATAGTCCCCAGTATAGTTCCGTCATAGTCCCGTCATAGTCCCGTCATGTCCCGTCATAGTCCATTATCCCTATAGTCCGTCATAGTCCGTCATATCGCAATATCGTCAGCCGTCATAGTCCGCGTCATCAGGTTCCAGTCATGAGTCCGTCAATAGTCCGTCATAGTCCATCTAGTCCCATAGTCCACGCATAGTCCATAGTCCCGTCATAGTCCCGTCATAGTCCATCATAGTCCTCAATAGTCCATCTATCAGTCCCAGTTATAGTGCGTCGTCATAGTCCCGTCATAGTCCCGTCAGTAGTCCGTCATATCCCGTCATAGTCCCGTCATATTTCCGTCATAGTCCCCGTCGTAGTTCCATTGTAGTCCCATCGAGCCATCCGTAGTCCCATCGTAGTCCCATCGTAGTACGTGTCCCGATTATAGTCCCATCCTAGTTCCATCATAGTCCAGTCATAGTCAACCGTCATAGTCCTTCATAAGTCCGTCCATAGTTCCCGTCATAGTCTCCGTCATAGTCCAGCTTCATAGTCCATCATAGTCCCATCATAGTCCCGTCATACGTCCATCCTGTCATAGTCCCGTCATAGAATCCCTCATAGTCCCCGTCATAGTCCGTCATTATGTTCCGTCCTAGTCCCGTCATAGTCCCGTCATAGTCCATCATAGTCCGTCATATCCCTATAGTCCCGTCATAGTCCCATTTCCATAGTCCATGTCATAATATACGTCCCTGTCGTATAGTCCCGTCATAGTACCGTCATAGTCCATTATAGTCCCATCCATAAGTCCCGTCATAGTCCAATTATAGTCCCGTCATAGTTCGTCATAGTCCCGTCATAGATGTCCAGTCATAGTTCCCCGCAATAGTCCCGTTCATAGTCCCGTCAATAGTCCCGTCATAGAGTTCCGTCATAGTCCCGTCATAGTCCAGTCCATAGTCCCATGTCATACAGTCCCGTCATAGTCCAGTCCATAGTCCCATCGATAGTCCCATCGTAGTCCCATCGTAGTCCCATCGTAGTCCCATTATACGTCCCATTTATAGTCCCATCCTAGTTCCGTCCATAAGGTCCCGTCATATAGTCCCGTCATAGTTCCGTCATAGTCCCGTCATAGTCCCGTCATAGTCCCATCATAGTCCCATTATAGTCCAGTCATAGTCCCATCATACTCCCATCATAGTCCCGTCATAGTCCCATTATAGTCCCGTCATAGTCCCATCATAGTCTTGTTATAGTCCTAGTCATAGTCCCCTCATAGTACCATCATAGTCCCATCATAGTCCCATCATAGTCCCGTCATAGTTCCATCATAGTCCAGTCATAGGCACATCATTTCCCGGTCCCGTCATAATCCCGTCATAGTCCCGTCATAGTCTCATCATAGTCCCATCATAGTCGCGTCATAGTCCCGTCATAGTCCCGTCATAGTTCCATTGTAGTCCCGTCATAGTCCCGTCATTGTCCCGTCATAGTCCCGTCATAGTCCCGTCATAGTCCTGTCATAGTCCCATCATAGTCCCGTCATAGTCCCATCATTGTCCCATCATAGTCCCAATCACCCAAAATCACAGCAGCAGTTTCCTCGAAGGCAACAGTGAAAACAGATTAAATAACGTTCACAGGAAATGATCAAATATCCCAGAGCGCCCCCTGTCCTCAGACCCTGGGAGAGAAAGTGGACACTTGGAGGAGTTTTTTTTTAACAGTATAGCGTAAAAACACATACTTTGAAGACGTAAAACTACAGTAAGGGGGCGGTAATGTAACACTTTATGGATACCAACCGCCATAAAACACCAAAGAAGAAGAAGAAAGGAGAGAGTGAGGTTCATCTAGAGACAATTCATCCAGGTAGATGAACAGCTATAGTGGGAACATTTCCTCTTATTTATCTCTTGTTTTGTTTTTTATTTTATTGTTAAAAAAAAAGTTAAATCCTCAGAGCTGAGAGTAGCTGGGAGTGACTGCTCTACTGCGCTGTGACAGTTTGTTACCCTGGCTACAGGGCTGAAAAGAAATCTAGTGTTATTTTTGTTGACTTTTTATTACATTTGAATAGTATCTGGTTTGGGCCCTACTGCCTGCTTATAGGACATTAGGCAGATTTTCCATGCTTTTACGGATTCCTCCGTGTGGGAGCGACCAAAGGGTCTTTCTAAATTTCTAACTCTTTGTTTATGTGAACGCAGTTCTTCATTGTACCATGGGGGGGCGCGTTTTGGCCTAATGACCTTCTGCTTTAGCGGAGCTGCAACATCAAGAGCGGACTTCAGAGAGTTCATGGTCAAGTCGACAAATTGATCACTTACACTGGGACTAAGGCCGTTCTCAGCAGGATCACATGACATGATCACATGACATGATCACATGACAGGATCCACATGACATGTCGCTGAATATTGGCTCTATTATTCCTTTGAACTTCGAGATAGATTTTTCCGATATTGTCCTTTTCATCATGACTTTATTTTGTGGGGTTGGATAATCTTTAAAAACAAACTGAAAGGTGATTAGGAAATGATCTGACATTAGAGGGTTTTGAGGGAAGACAATGAGGTCTCTAATTCTATTCCATATGTTAGAACAAGATCTAGAGTCTGCTTGTGACTGTGAGTCGGTTTATTTACATTTTGAGCAAAACCAATGGCTCTCTAACAGGGCGTTGAAAGAATTACTGAGAGAGTTATTGATCATGTTCACGTGGATATTGAAACTCCAACTATCACTACATATCACTACTTTATCCCAGTCTAACACCAAGTTTGATATAAAGTTCTGAGAACTCTGTTAAAAACTCTGAATAGGGACCAGGAGGTCGGTAAAGAACCACGAACAGGACTCCTTTTTTGGTTTCTCCAGTTTGGACATGTGATTGATCACATGACGCGTTCAAATGAGCGAAATGCATTGGTAATTTCAGGACTCAAGAGTGGGCTTGAGTGTGAGACCACTGCCACACCACCACCTCGGCCTGTGCCCTGGGGGTCTGAAAGTTAACATGAGTGGGTGGAGTGGAACTCATTTAGTCTGACAAAATCATCTTGTTGAAGCCAAGTTTCAGTTAGAGCTGAAGATCTATGTCACAATCATTAATTAATTCATTAACTAAAGCGATTTAGAGGAAATGGACCTAATGTTTAGCAGTCCACATTTTACATACTTATTTATTTGTTTATTTGTATCATTTGTGGGTGTTATTTTTATTAAGTTCTTTGGTCTGACGCCCTGAACTAGCTTTTCTGAGGTTTGACTTTTTGAACATTATTTGCACGAGGGACACACAGTCTCTATCTGCCTTGAGTCTGCAGGACTTGACTTGTCTGCACCTGTCTGCCTCAGCTCCTTCAGACCAGAACGACCTGTACATGGACCCGGACTCTATGGCGCCCCCTGCAGGGCCGCAAGCAGGACCACAGCTCTCCTGGGGCTTGACTCTGTGGTTGAGATCGACTTGGAAAAACGGCTGTGGCTTCGGGACCATTCGCTGGATCGGGTCTCTGCCCCAAGTCCAGCACAACGATGGTCGGCCTGGAGCTGGTAACGTGTCCTGACATGTTCTGTTCTGTCCTACATGTCATTTTCTCTCCTAACATGTTCAGTCCTAACATGTTTCTCTCCTAACATGTTCTGTCCTAACATGTTCTGTCTACATGTTCTCTCCTAACATGTTCAGTTTCTAACATGTTCTGTCCTAACATGTTATGTCCCTAACATGTTCTCCCTAACATGTTCTGTCCGTAACATGTTCTGTCCTAACATGTTCTCTCCTAACATGTTTCAGTTCTAAACATGTTCTGTCCTATACATGTTCTGTCCTAACATGTTCTCTCCTAAACATGTTCACGTCATAACATGTTCTCTCCTAACATGTTCAGTCATAACATGTTCTCTCTTTAACATGTTCAGACATAACATGTTCTCTCCTGACATGTTTCAGTCCTAACATGTTCAGTTCTAACATGTTTCTGTTTTAACATGTTCTGTCCTAAAATGTTTCTCTCCTAACCTGTTCTGTCCTAACATGTTTCTTCATAACATGTTCTCCTAACATGCCTCTAACATGTTCCTACATGTTCTCTCCTAAAGTTCTCTGTTCTCTACCTAACATGTTCTCAGTCCTACAACATGTTCTTAACTTCATAAACCTTTTCTAACTGTCCGTCTCATGTTATTTTAACATGTTCTTCCTAATTCATTCTAAACACTGTTCTTTCCTCGTCTTAACATGTTCTCCCAACATGTCCGTCTAAGCATTGTTCAGTTAAATTCGTACAACAGTCTACCAGGTTCTAACATCGCCTAAAGGTTCAGTTGTTAACATTTCCCACATTATTACGCTGTCAGTCTAACAGTTCTGTCCTAAGGTCCTAACGCCCTTACATGTTTCTCATAGTTCATCTAATGCGTCAACATGTTCTGCTACATGACGTTGTACATGTCCTAACTGTTCCTTAGTTCTCTAACATGTCACCTTTCAGTAACATGTTTCTCCTAACTCATCTGAAGAACATGTTCAGTTGTAACGTTCTCCGTTCCCAACATGTTCCGTCCTAACATCATCCATCCATACCATTTTCTATCCGCTTGTGTTCCCGTTAGGGGTCGCGGGGACTGAAGCCTATCCAGTGCCTTTGGCTTAGGCGGGTAACTGGACAGTGGCCAACTCGTCGCAGGGCTAAACACAGAGACATAGACATACATACAACCATTCACTCTCACTCTCATTCACTGGGGCCAATTTACAGTTGCCAATTTACCTAACACATGCATGTCTTTGGACGGTGGGAGGAAGCCGGAGAACCCGGAGAGAACCCACGGTAACACGGGGAGGACATGCAGACTCCACCCAGACATTCAGTCATAACATGTTCTCTCCTAACATGTTCCGTCCTAACATGTTCAGTTGTAACATGTTCAGTTGTAACATGTTCAGTCCTAACATGTTCCGTCCTAACATGTTCAGTTGTAACATGTTCAGTTGTAACATGTTCAGTCCTAACATGTTCCGTCCTAACATGTTCAGTTGTAACATGTTCAGTCCTAACATGTTCAGTCCTAACATGTTCAGTTGTAACATGTTCAGTCCTAACATGTTCAGTTCTAACATGTTCTGTCCTAACATGTTCAGTCCTAACATGTTCTGTCCTAACATGTTCTGTCCTGACATGTTCTCTCCTAACATGTTCAGTTCTAACATGTTCTCTCCTAACATGTTCAGTCATAACATGTTCTCTCCTAACATGTTAAGTCTTAACATGTTCAGTCATAACATGTTCTCTCCTAACATGTCCAGTCCTAACATGTTCAGTTCTAACATGTTCTGTCCTAACATGTCTAACATTCAGTTCTAACATGTTCTGTCCTAACATGTTCAGTTGTAACATGTTCTCTCCTAACATGTTCCGTCCTAACATGTTCAGTTGTAAAATGTTCAGTCCTACCATGTTCAGTCCTAACATGTTCAGTTCTAACATGTTCTGTCCTAACATGTTCAGTTGTAACATGTTCTCTCCTAACATGTTCAGTCCTAACCGAACATGTTCAGTTCTAACATGTTCTGTCCTAACATGATCAGTCCTAACATGTTCTCTCCTAACATGTTCAGTCATAACATGTTCAGTCCTAACATGTTCAGTTCTAACATGTTCTGTCCTAACATGTTCAGTTGTAACATGTTCTCTCCTAACATGTTCTGTCCTGACATGTTCAGTTCTAACATGTTCAGTCCTAACATGTTCAGTTGTAACATGTTCTCTCCTAACATGTTCAGTCCTAACCGAACATGTTCAGTTCTAACATGTTCTGTCCTAACATGTTCTCTCTTAACATGTTCAGTCATAACATGTTCTCTCCTAACATGTTCTGTCCTAACATGTTCTGTCCTAACATGTTCTGTCCTAACATGTTCAGTCCTAACATGTTCTGTCCTAACGTTCTGTCCGAACATGTTCAGTTCTGTTTCATCATAGTCCCATCTAACTGGACGAAAGTCGGGATAAAACATGCCCTCTGTTTGTGTCTGTTGCGTATCTGTTTGTGTCTGTTGTGTTGCAGGAGGAGCCCAGAGGTGTGAGCAATGGGACCTTCAGGGGTCTGAGGCTCTTCGTTTGTCCAGATAAACACGCTTTGTTCGTGAAGCTCTCGTCCTGCCGCCCAGACTCGCGCTTCCGCAAGGAACCGGCCAATCAGGGAGCTCCAATCAGCAGAGACACGGCCAATCACAACGCTGGAAACATGACAGAGGTGTCCAATTACAGCTCCCCTCTGAAGAAAGCTCGAGCTATTCATAACAGCTTCAGTTTGGACGAAGCAGGTGAGGGCTTCTTCTGACGAGTCCTTGAGCTCTCTCCTCTCCTCTCTCTCCTCTGGACCTGGCATTGGACCTGAGGGCCAACGTTGACCTGAGGGCCAACGTGGACCTGAGGGCCAACGTTGACCTGAGGGCCAACGTGGACCTGAGGGCCAACGTGGATCTACAGAAATGTTAGGGTTGAAATGTTTTCGTCCCCCGTGTCGTCCCCCGTGTCGTCACACGTGTCGTCACACTTGACGTCCCCCATGTCGTCCCCCGTGTCCTCACACGTGTCGTCACCCCCACGTGTCGTCCCCGTGTCGTCCCCCGTGTCACACGTGACTCACACGTGTCCCCGTGTCCTCACACGTGTCGTCACACGTGTCGTCCCCCGTGTCGTCCCCCGTGTCGTCACACGCGTCGTCACCCGTGTCGTCACACGCGTCGTCCCCGTGTCGTCACCGCGTCGTCACCATTCGTCCACGCTTGTCCCGTCACACGTCGTCACACGTGTCGTGTCTCACACGTGTCGTCCCCCGTGTCGTCCCCCGCGTCACAACGTTCGTGTCTCCCCGTGTCCCACGTGTCGTCACACGTTCGTCCCCCGTGTCGTCACACGTGTCGTCCCCCGTGTCGTCAACTGTCGTCACAGTGTCGTCCCCTGTGTGTCCACACACGTGTCGTCACACGTGTCGTCCGTGTCACCCGTGTCGTCCCCAGTGTCGTCCCCCGTGTCGTCCCCCGTGTCGTCCCCCGTGTCGTCCCCCGTGTCGTCACACGGTGTCACCCGTGTCGTCACACGTGTCGTCACCCGTGTCGTCACACGTTTTTTTACATTTCCCTTTATCTCGCGCTGGCCTCTGAGCTGCTCTGGTAACTCTCGCTCTGATTGGTCAGGGCGATCACATGTATGCGAGCCTACGTAACTTCCGCAGTGTCCAAATGCTAAAGGCTAACTGACATGCGCCAGAGAGCAGCTGCCATTGACTTGAATGGGCCGCCATCTTGAGCCCTGGGGGCTTACTTATGTGTCCTAAGCTTCTTCTTCTTCTCTGTCAGAGCCGGTCCTCCTCTGCCGTGGAGCAGGTGGAGCGCCTCCTGGTGGGGAAGATGAGGGCATCCAGGGTCACCATAACTCCTGCTACATGGACACGCCCTCTTCAGGTTGGGACTTCCTGGAGTTATTCATGTGTGTGGGGCAGTGTTTCCCAAACCGGGGTTCAAGGAGACCTGGGGACGTGGAATGGTTTCAGATTTGATAAGCGGTGTGAAAATGAATAGTATTAGAATTTCAAAATATAATAAATTGTCTCATGTCCTCGTCTCTCTGTCCCTCATCCTGTGGTGAAAGGTCTCTTGTCCTCCTCCTGTGGTGAAACGTCTCTCTTTCCCTCCTCCTGTGATGAAACGTCTCATGTCCCTCCTCCTGTGGTTAACGCTCATGTCCTCCTCCTGTGGTGAAACGTCTCTCTTCCCTCCTCCTGTGGTGAAACGTCTCATCCTCGTCTCTCTGTCCCTCCTCCTGTAGTGGAACGTCTCATGTCCTCGTCTCTCTGTCCCTCCTCCTTGGTTAACGTCTCTTGTCCCTCCTCCTGTGGTGAAACGTCTCTTGTCCCCTCCTCCTGTGGTTAACGTCTCTTGTCCCTCCCCTGTGTTTAACGTCTCTTGTCCCTCCTCCTGTGTGGTTCTTGTCTCGTTGTCCCTCCCTGTGGTGAAACGTCTATCCCCTGTCTCTCGTCCTCCTCTTGTGGTGAAACGTCTCATGTCCCTCCTCCTGTGGTCGTCTCTGTCCCTCCTCCTGTGGTGAAATGTGCTGGTCTCTCTGTCCCTCCTCCTGTGGTGAAAGTCTCATGTCCCTCTCCTGTGGTGAAACGTCTCTCTTTCCCTCCTCCTGTGATAAACGTCTCATGTCCCTCCTCCTGTGGTAACGTCTCTTGTCCCTCCTCCTGTGGTGAAACGTCCCTCCTCCTTCTCCTTTCCTCCGTGATGAAACGTCTCTTGTCCCTCCTCCTGTGGTTAACGTCTCATTGTCCCTCCTCCTGTGGTGAACGTCTCTCTTTCCCTCCTCCTGTGGTGAAACGTCTCATGTCCTCGTCTCTCTGTCCCTCCTCCTGTAGTGAACGTCTCATGTCCTCATCTCTGTCCCTCCTCCTGTGGTTAACGTCTCGTGTCCTCCTCCTGTGTTAATGTGTGGAAACGTTCTTGTCCCTCCTCCTGTGGTGAAACGTCTCTTGTCCCTCCTCCTGTGTTAACGTCTCTTGTCTCTCCTGTGTTTCCTCCTGTGGTGAAAACGTCTCGTCCCTCCTCCTCCTCCTTGGTTAACGTCTCTGTCCCTCCCTGTGGTTAACGTCTCGTGTCCCTCCTCCTGTGGTGAAACGTCTCATGCCTGGTCTCTCTGTCCCTCCTCTTGTGGTGAAGTCTCATGTCCCTCCTCCTGTGGTGAAACGTCTCATGTCTCTCCTCCTGTGGTGAAACGTCTCATGTCCTGGTCTCTCTGTCCCTCCTCCTGTGTTGAAACGTCTCATGTCCTGGTCTCTCTGTCCCTCCTCCTGTGGTGAAACGTCTCATGTCCTGGTCTCTGTCCCTCCTCCTGTGGTGAAACGTCTCATGTCCTGGTCCCTCATGTCCCTTCTCCTGTGGTGAAACGTCTCATGTCCCTCCTCCTGTGGTGAAACGTCTAATGTCCGTCCTCCTGTGGTGAAACGTCTCATGTCCTGGTCTCAGTCCCTCTCTCCTGTGGTGAAACGTCTCATGTCCCTCCTCCTGTGGTGAAACGTCTCATGTCCTGGTCTCTCTGTCCCTCCTCCTGTGGTGAAACGTCTCATGTCCTGGTCTCTCATGTCCCTTCTCCTGTGGTGAAACGTCTCATGTCCCTCCTCCTGTGGTGAAACGTCTCATGTCCCTCCTCCTGTGGTGAAACGTCTCATGTCCTGGTCTCTCTGTCCCTCCTCCTGTGTTTAACGTCTCTTGTCCCTCCTCCTGTGGTGAAACGTCTCTGTCCCTCCTCCTGTGGTTAACGTGTCGTGTCCCTCCTCCTGTGGTGAAAACGTCTCATGCCCTTGTCTCTCTGTCCTCCTCTTGTGGTGAAACGTCTCATGTCCCTTCTCTTGGTGAAACGTCCTTCTCCTGTGGTGAAACGTCTCATGTCCCTCCTCCTCCTGTGGTGAAAACGTCTCATGTCCTCTCTCTCCCTCCTCCTGGGGTGAAACGTCTCATGTCCCTTTCCTGTGGTGAAACGTTCTCATGTCCTCTGTCCCCTCCTCCTGTGGTGAAACGTCTCTGTCCCTTCCTCCTGTGGTGAAACGTCTCTCTTTCCCTCCTCCTGTGATGAAACGTCTCTTGTCCCTCCTCCTGTGGTTAACGTCTCATGTCCCTCCTCCTGTGGTGAAACGTCTCTCTTTCCCTCCTCCTGTGGTGAAACGTCTCATGTCCTCGTCTCTCTGTCCTCCTCCTGTAGTGAACGTCTCTCTGTCCCTCCTCCTGTGGTTAACGTCTCGTGTCCTTGCCCTCCTCCTGTGTTAACGTCTCTTGTCCCTCCCCTGTGGTGAAACGTCTCTTGTCCCTCCTCCTGGTGGATTAACGTCTCTTGTCCCTCCTCCTGTGTTTAACGTCTCTTGTCCTCCTCCTGTGTGAAACGTCTCTTGTCCCTCCTCCTGTGGTTAACGTCTCTTGTCCCTCCTCCTGTGGTTAACGTCTCGTGTCCCTCCTCCTGTGTGAAACGTCTCATGCCCTGGTCTCTCTGTCCCTCCTCTTGTGGTGAAACGTCTCATGTCCCTCCTCCTGTGGTGAAACGTCTCATGTCTCTCCTCCTGTGTGTGAAACGTCTCATGTCTCTCTGTCCCTCCTCCTGTGTTGAAACGTCTCATGTCCTGGTCTCTCTTCCCTCCTCCTGTGGTGAAACGTCTCATGTCCTGGTCTCTGTCCCTCCTCCTGTGGTGAAACGTCTCATGTCCTGGTCCCTCATGTCCCTTCTCCTGTGGGTGAAACGTCTCATGTCCCTCTCCTGTGGTGAAACGTGTCCCTCCTCTGTGGTGAAACGTCTCACTGTCTCAGTCCCTCCCTGGGTTGAAACTCTCTGTCCCTCCTCCTCCTGTGGTGAAAACGTCTCATGTCCTGGTCTCTCTGTCCCTCCTCCTGTGTTGAAACGTCTCATGTCCTGGTCTCTCATGTCCCTTCTCCTGTGGTGAAACGTCTCATGTCCCCTCCTCCTGTGGTGAAACGTCTCATGTCCCTCCTCCTGTGGTGAAACGTCTCATGTCCTGTCTCTCTGTCCCTCCTCCTGTGGTGAAAGGTCTCATGTCCTGGTCTCTCATGTCCCTTCTCCTGTGGTGAAACGTCTCATGTCCCTCCTCCTGTGGTGAAACGTCTCATGTCCCTCCTCCTGTGGTGAAACGTCTCATGTCCTGGTCTCTCTGTCCCTCCTCCTGTGGTGAAACGTCTCATGTCCCTTCTCCTGTGGTGAAACGTCTCTCTTTCCCTCCTCCTGTGATGAAACGTCTCATGTCCCTCCTCCTGTGGTTAACGTCTCTTGTCCCTCCTCCTGTGGTGAAACGTCTCATGTCCCTCCTCCTGTGCGTGAAACGTCTCTCTTTCCCTCCTCCTGTGATGAAACGTCTCTCTGTCCTCCTCCTGTGGTTAACGTCTCATGTCCCTCCTCCTGTGGTGAAACGTCTCTCTTTCCCTCCTCCTGTGGTGAACGTCTCATGTCCTCGTCTCTCTGTCCCTCCTCCTGTAGTGGAACGTCTCATGTCCTCGTCTCTCTGTCCCTCCTCCTGTGGTTAACGTTCTCGTGTCCCTCCTCCTGTGGTGAAACGTCTCTTGTCCCTCCTCCTGTGGTTAACGTCTCTTGTCCCTCCCTGTGTTTAACGTCTCTTGTCCCTCCTCCTGTGTTTAACGCTCTCTTGTCCCTCCTCCTGTGGTGAAACGTCTCTTGTCCCTCCTCCTGTGGTTAACGTCTCTTGTCCCTCCTCCTGTGGTTAACGTCTCGTGTCCCTCCTCCTGTGGTGAAACGTCTCATGCCCTGGTCTCTCTGTCCCTCCTCTTGTGGTGAAACGTCTCATGTCCCTCCTCCTGTGGTGAAACGTCTCATGTCCCTCCTCCTGTGGTGAAACGTCTCATGTCCTGGTCTCTCTGTCCCTCCTCCTGTGTTGGAAACGTCTCATGTCCTGGTCTCTCTGTCCCTCCTCCTGTGGTGAAACGTCTCATGTCCTGGTCCCTCATGTCCCTTCTCCTGTGGTGAAACGTCTCTTGTCCCTCCTCCTGTGGTTAACGTCTCGTGTCCCTCCTCCTGTGGTGAAACGTCTCATGCCCTGGTCTCTCTGTCCCTCCTCTTGTGGTGAAACGTCTCATGTCCTCCTCCTGTGTGTGAAACGTCTCATGTCCCTCCTCCTGTGGTGAAACGTCTCATGTCCTGGTCTCTCTGTCCCTCCTCCTGTGTTGAAACGTCTCATGTCCTGGTCTCTCTGTCCCTCCTCCTGTGGTGAAAACGTCTCATGTCCTGGTCCCTCATGTCCCTTCTCCTGTGGTGAAACGTCTCATGTCCCTCCTCCTGTTGTGAAAACGTCTAATGTCCCTCCTCCTGTGGTGAAACGTCTCATGTCCTGGTCTCTCTGTCCCTCCTCCTGTGGTGAAACGTCTCATGTCCCTCCTCCTGTGGTGAAACGTCTCATGTCCTGGTCTCTCTCTGTCCCTCCTCCTGTGGTGAAACGTCTCATGTCCTGGTCTCTCATGTTCCCTTCTCCTGTGGTGAAACGTCTCATGTCCCTCCTCCTGTGGTGAAACGTCTCATGTCCCTCCTCCTGTGGTGAAACGTCTCATGTCCTGGTCTCTCTGTCCCTCCTCCTGTGGTGAAACGTCTCATGTCCTGGTCTCTCATGTCCCTTCTCCTGTGATGAAACGTCTCATGTCCCTCCTCCTGTGGTGAAACGTCTCATGTCCTGGTCTCTCTGTCCCTCCTCCTGTGGTGAAACGTCTCATGTCCCTCCTCCTGTGGTGAAACGTTTCATGTCCTGGTCTCTCTGTCCCTCCTCCTGTGGTGAAACGTCTCATGTCCTGGTCTCTCATGTCCCTCCTCCTGTGGTGAAACGTCTCATGTCCCTCCTCCTGTGGTGAAACGTCTCATGTCCTGGTCTCTCTGTCCCAGTCTGTTCAGCTGCTCCTCGGTTCTGGATTCTCTTTTGTTTAAATCGACTTCTCCTGAAGACGCTGAAGTTCAGAGGATTCTTCTGCAGGACATCGTGAACCCACTCAGACGGTAACGTCACAATTATCACTATGGCAACAAACTCAAATATACTGCAACAACACTAAGCTCTTTTTTGTTCCTGTTTTTTAAAGAATAAATAGAACACAGAAAACGAGAGGTAAACAAGTAAACATAAACTAATCATCAAAAGAAACAAAGTCGAGGCTTTTTTCATTTGAAACTCTTCATTTTAGTCCAAAGTTGATCAAATTTGTCCATTTCCATT